>MU741888.1:15155-32061 GCA_026770625.1 Nicotiana glauca
AGAAAAGTTTGAACAACAATTCAACCTCTAGGAGGGAGCAAGCATCGAATCAGGGGGAGCTCTTAGAGTAAATTGATCGTCTCAAGGGAAGCAAGAATCAAGTCAGACAAAGGGAAGTTTCAATTAATGATTATAGTCTTTATTAATGTTTATTCTCTCTTGATTGCCAATCATCAAAAATGGGGAGATTGTTAAGTTAAATTCCAAGGTTTCAATTATTACAATGTTCAACTCCTTTATTTCGTAGGAATCATCAAAAGGAAAGAAAAGCAATGAGAAGTTATCAAACGGTGTGATTGCTAAATCAACGGACCTATAGAAGGAACCAAAAAGTTGCCGATCTACTCGGCCTCAATCAAGGAAATTAGTTTTCCGATCAAGGAGTTATTGCCATATTCAACATTCTCGATTAAAGCTCAGTCAAGGGATTGAATGTCTCGTAAATGAAAAGTTGCGACAAAGAAAAGTCACAAATCGAATCTGGTCTCCAAAGAGTGGAATTCAAAGAGGCACCCCTTGGGTTAAATCCTTTCAAAGATCTCGTGCCTCAATTTTAGATCAAGACTCGACGACTATTTTCATATACTATAAGAAGGTTGCTTGGTTCAATTGGAAGACTTGCGCAACTACACACATTGTCTTCTATGTCTCTCTACATCTTAGCCTAAACATTGTAATCTAAAGTTTATCAGTGTCTCAAAAGATAGGAAGAGTTAGAACACAAAAGATAGTTGTATCATGTAAGGCCCCGGAAAATTTTTGCTAAGTAATTTAGGGTTTTATGGTGCCAGGTAGGCAAATTATAATATTTTATGTGCTATTAATATGATGGACATCAATTGGATATGTTAATAAGTGTATGAGTCATATAATAAGTAATGTGGGGGTCTAAAGAGAAGCCTAAGTCTAAGTCAAGTTAGAAAATTTCACAATGGGCTAAAATTCCAAATGAGTTCGCAAAAGTCCACACTTTGGATGAGCATATATAAATATATATAAGTTTTTATGCGATGAAAAACCTATCAAATGAAATATATTCGAGTCTAGTTTATAACGCTTTAAACCGTTTGTAATTTGGATATTTCTACACAAAACTATGATCAAATTACCAAAGGCTAGCAAAATGCGATCCTGTGGCAGATTCTGCGATCGCAAAATCATAATGCGGTCCGCATAATTGATTTGTGATGGCAAAAATGGTCGCAAAATAGACCAGTGTAGCCCAGTCCTGGGCACCAGTTTTGTAGTGCATTATGCGACCCGCATACCAATTGTGCTGTCAATTATGCGACCGCATACCTGGGTTCGGAGGGTTAATTTTCCTATTTTCATAAACCGACCCCATTTTGATATATAGGCTTTGGGGCTTCATTTGGGGCAATATTCTCATGATTCTAGATAGAGGTAGAGAATTTTATAGAGAGAAGGAGGAATCCTAATATTCTAACCATTCAATCTTTCATCAAT
Organism: Nicotiana glauca; assembly: GCA_026770625.1. NCBI lineage: Eukaryota > Viridiplantae > Streptophyta > Magnoliopsida > Solanales > Solanaceae > Nicotiana > Nicotiana glauca. Next base: position 16,623 of record MU741888.1, read on the forward strand.
CCTTAAGAATCAAGGAAACCAATCACAAGACCTTCATCTAAAAGGTAAGGTTCTATATATTAGACATTAATTTCGAGTTTTGGGTATAAGATGGGCTATTGTGGTACGATTCTTAGGTGTAATAGTATTATGTATACATTCATGTACAAATAAGGTTTGTGGGAAGATTGTTAACCACAATTAAGTAAAGATTGGGTTGGGTAATGAAGGAAATCTTGTAAAAGAGCTTTGAAATCAAGATACACAACTAGTGTTTGATAAAATGATCAAATGAGCCGAACCATGACTATATTCCTAATCTGCGTTCGATTTTGTTATGTCTCAAAGTAGATTAGGATTGCTCGAATTTTCGGAACGTTGTAGTAACTTAAGAAAAGCTTAAACAATGTATGTTGGCTAAACTTTCTCTCTTAGAATCGAATTCCATAAGTGTTTTCATAAGTTCAAGTATGGTTGGCTCAAAGTTCATAAATCTTATATTCCGGGTTATTACCCGTAAACTTGACTATTTCGAAATGAGTTGCGCATAAGTATGAGTTGCGCATTAAAATGTTATAATTTTGAGTCTTGTTTCAAATAAAGGCTAGTATGCCAAATTATGTGAGAAAACTCGATATTGCTCGTATGTGTACCAAATGTATTTGATTGATTGTGCCTAGTTGTTGGTAATCTATAAAGATGTTTGAAATGAATTAAATGAATTTGTGTTATAAGAATATATATGAAATATGTGTCTCAATGCTTTCAATATGCTATTTTGTCTAATGAGAATGTGTGAAGAATGTGAAACACATGCCAAAATGCCTAGACTTCAAGTCGAGTTTGATTTGAGATTGTTATGCCGAAATGCGTGAAATCCTCTTTATGCTTATGAACTATAATTGCTCTCGTATGTGCCTATTGTCTTGAATTGAAAGGTTTAATGTTGAAAGTGAAATGATGTGAAATATGGGGGAACAGAACTTGAGTTATGAAATGCGGCCTAGTGCCAAGTATGATGTGATAATTGTGGACCCAAGTGCCGATGAAATGATGTATCTGAAATAAATTTGAAATGATATGATTGATGAAATATGAAAATGTCTTCGTGAGACGGCCTAGCCGATCGCGCTGTGAAATTGTACTGTGATGATATTGAAATCGTAAAGTGAGAATGAAGTTGTGATTGAGATACATATCTCAAATGAGGCAACCTAGCCGATTGGGTCGTGATCGGACTCCGCGCAAGAAAGCAGTGGTACTGTGGATAATGATGTAACAGTATTAAATATCTCCAAAGGAGATGACCTAGCATGTCGCGTCATGATCGGACTCCGTGCTAAGATTCACGGTGGAATATGTATATGTATACATATTGGCATAGAAATTGTGATTGAAATTGAGAGTTGGTTATGATGTGTACATTGTGAACAGTGGCATTGTGAATTGTGGTGAATCAGTATTAAATATCTTGTATACAATAATAGTATTTTCTTCATATCCGAGTTTCATTTTTACCATATGAACTTTCATATATTGAAAAATTGTTATGTTTAACTTCGCCTTTGGATATCATTGATTGTTACTTGTTGTTTACATGGTTGTCTTTTCTTATATTAGCTTCTATTTTGAAAGAGGACTTTTAGCTATTCATACTAGTTATAATCAACAGTACTAACGTCTCTTTTGCCGTGGGCGCTAAATCTTTAAATGGATATAGGTAGTTCCATAGTAGACAGTGTTGGTCGCAGCTAGTGGCGCATCCTCTTTTTAGCCGACTTGGTGAGCCCCACTTCATTTCGGGGTCCTGTATCATTTGTTTATCATGTACTTGTATTTTGAGGTATTGTCGGAGCCTTGTTGCTAGTATTTTCATATTACTCTTCAGTTGTATTTAGAGGCTCCGTAGACAGGTTGTGTGTTGTGTTTGATAATGGGGAATTGAATTAGAAGTATTGATATTTGTCAAAGATGTATAAAATTTGTATTATTTAAAAATTATGAACGAAGTTGCTAATGAAAATGAAATGGAAGTCGTTAATGATATATTTTTAGAATCTGATTAATGGAGTACATTTCCTCTTTATTCAAAGACAAACTCGGGTAGTATGAAACCTAATAGGCTTTCTTAGTCGGGTTTACTCGGTTGAGTGCGGTCGCGGTCCTCGATTTTTGGGGCGTGAAAAACTTGGTATCAGAGCCTAAGGTTTTACAGTGTCCTAGGATGTCTCGGAGCCGTGTCTATTAGAGTCCTTCTTATCGGTGTGTTGTCGACCACATCTATAAGCTGGAGGCTATTTGGACATTTAAGAATTTCACCCTTCTTTGATACTCTAGATCGTGCTAGGGAGCTAATTTCCTCGCTACGACTTATCCTAAAGATGAGTAATCTTGAAACTATAATCCATGAGTTTAAAGCTGTAAGGAGGGAATGACCCCACCATTGAGTCCGATGGAGAGTGCATAAGGGTTTGTTAGGAGAAAGTATCGAGCCATGGAGGGATCGGTAGGACTTGTTGCTGAGGGGAGTACCCGTGTTTTTATTAATGTCACTGCACCACAAGATAATGTAGTATATTAGTATGTTACCAACATGCATTAGGGATGTGGAGTTGAGGGGCATCGATAAAGTTATTTCCCTATCAAGCTAAAGTCACCAAGTAAGTCACTCCTCAGTACATCATTTTGAACAACACAAAATTTTACTTGTTGTATGTGTACATCCATATTGAAGAGTTCTCATAAACATGGTCTTTACAAGATGTTGAATCACAAAACACTACATGCACCTACTCTTTGAACGAGACACATTATTCGTGAATCCCCTCTATTAAAAATTCTCCTATCTATGTCCTCTTGTGGAATTGAGTTCTATAATTATGCCCTTTAATTGAGTTATAACTCTAAGATTAATACTTCTCACTTGCTTTCCTAAATTCTCAACAAGGGACTATACCTGATGAATTTCTTACAGAATCTTTTTACTTTAAATGGACAGCATCTGCTCATTTTTTGCCTATGCATGCACTGTCGTAAAGTTTACCTATGTGGTGTCAAGTTCCATGTAAAGCGTCACAGTGTTGCGATCCTTCTCGAGTCACTCTTTTTCTCACATGTGTATATGACTTCTATGGTTTGAATAGTCACTCTACTCTCATGCGTGTATCATCATGAAATATTCTCATTGTCTAGTAACATAAGAGCATACCTTAGAACCTATCATATGAGTGCATGTCAATCGAAATGGTCACCGCGTGCATAAAGTCTCTCTGAAAATTGAGTTCGTCACATCTTCGTCATAGGAAGATCTTTTGTCTCCATCTTAATATAACTTTCGTGTCCACTTGGGACATCCCGCAGTAAGTATCTCACTTTGTTCCTAGTATTTTGGTTGCCCATGAAGTGATCTTGTATTGCAGTTTGGGAGTTAATATGGCAGAAACATGTCCAGCTCATAACGAATGTTTGTTTTCTCTTTACACCTCCACAACATGTGTTAATTGTGTCCCTTAGTTAGTGAATTCATTGTGCTAGTTTTCCAAACAATTGTTCGATAACCATGAGAGAACGTGTCCTTCTTTGTGTCACTATAACACTTCCTTTCATATAAGGACCCTTAATAGGCTCTCTGCCAAGACCTAATGCACCTTTGGGGGATTATCATGGCACAACACCTACTTCGCATGTTTTTGTCTTTCATTATCATCTGGGTATTTCTCAAGTCAAAATCCATGGAAAAGTCATTATGAACATCTGCAAACCTTCCACGATTATTTTATACTATCTAATTGGGTTACGTTGTCTTTACACATTCGACTTCTAGAATCGTTAACTATGTCATTGTCATGTGCGGGGAGTTTTGCTATCCTTGGCATTCCACCTCCCTGGGTGGATTGGAGTTTTAGTTGTCTTTCTCTTGGGAGCATCATGTTAACCATTAGAACCCCCATAACCAATACATGATTTCATCCCAATAATAAGATATCCTAGCTATATGGTTTCACTCGTGAAAGATTGAGATTAGATGCTTTCAGATTTTTGCACATATCATGAGCATATTGATTTTAAAGACAAGTTGTCGTATCTTTAGTTATCTCATATAGGGCCAATTATCGGGAATGGTTAAATTATTTGAATTATGATAATCTCATAAGCATTTAACTTCTTTTTCATCTTCACGAGCTTGTGGCATAGATTCCTTGTGCCAGTTAATGTTAAGAGTGTCATTCAACTTCATGTATTTCTTTTGAAATCTCTACCGCATCCATGTTGCACGAATCTTACCATTCGTAGCAAAACTGACCTTCCTTACACTCAAGGAGGCAACCTGTGTAATATACTTGACCACTTCTCCTTAGAGCTTACAGTTGTAGGGCAAGGCATACATGGAAAGGAATAATTGTTACTATCATTTGCATAACCCGTCACCTCCCAAGAATAACTGATGCTAGCGTCTTCATTCTCCCGATCATGCCTCCCATGCATCTCATGTCTAGAAAGACCCAGTTTTTTTAGATCTCAAGGTCACGTACATGGTTCTCACCTTATTAATACGTGCTAGTTACCTCTATGCTCCATTTATCTAATAATTGATGTAGTCACAATGATTAAGCATGTCAGCATTGTTAGAAGTAATCTTCGTATATCTTAGCATACAACCTCAGGAAGTACTCTGCCCAGCACCTTAGTGGATTCCTGAATAATTCCAGTTCAATCTTGAACTCTGTTGTTCCTCATTGTATTAGATCTATTGGGTTTTGAAGGTTCAAACATGTCAAAGAGGAAGCATCATCGTGTGATCACATACATTCGATAGGTAATTTTATGGTCAGTTTATGACAGCACATCTTAGAGTAATTGTTGAAGGTCATAAAAGGTTTAGTGTGTGTGTTCGCGTAGATATTTAGAGTTTAGGAGGATAAACGGGTTAATCTCAATATGTTTCCCCCTAAAGATGTTATGTGAATTGATAATGAAGGTGACATAAGTGTATTTCACATTAGGCTGCACTATGAGTATGATGTTTTCCCATCGTTGTTCTCCATGTATTATCTATTTTCATATGTTTATGTCTAAGAAGGTAGGAAATCCTTTGTGCATCATTCCAGTGGAAATTACTGAAGGTGAAGTTAATTGATAGTTGGCCCATGAGGGGTATTTATTTGTCATACTTGTTAGGTAAGTTTGGAAGTTGAGATTGTTTCCATGAATGTGTTATGGCAAAGTCTGTAAATCTAAGAGGCCACCTGAAGGCCGAGAGTGTTGTGGAAAGAAAGTATTTTCGCTCGACTGTAGAGCAATTGGTTTTGACTTGAAATGTACCTTCTAGGTGTTATGATTTAAAAAGTACAGTTCATGTCCATGTATAATTATGATAATGTAGTGCTTGTAATGCTGAGATTCGTGTTATTGATATATACATTGTGGTGTGTTGTCTAGTTGAGGATGTGTTGTTAGGATGGTTTTGGTGGTTCTCTAGCAGATGGATAGGTCTAGTTACAAAGGAGACTCTGCCAAAATTTCTGAAAAATTTGGGAGTTAGTCAAAATTTAGGGACTTGAGGTAGGTGAAAAAAAAGGTATATATTGTGCTAAGTGCTTGGGGCGGACTCTACTTTTCATTCGAGGACGAATGATCCTGAACGGGGGAGAATGTAAGGCCCCGAAAAATTTCGCTAAGTAATTTAGAGTTTCGTGGTGCTCGGTAAGCTAATTAAAATATTTTACATGCTATTAACATGATGGACATCAATTGGATATGATAAATAAGTGCATAAGTCATGTAATAAGTAATATGGGGTCTAAAGAGAAGCCTAAGTCTAAATCAAGTTAGAAAATTTCACAATTGGCTAACATTCCAAATAAGTTCGCACAAGTCCACACTTTGGATGAGAATATGTAAATATATATAAGGCTTTATGTGATGAAAATCCAATCAAATGAAATACCTTCGAGTCTAGTTTCTAACGCTTCAAACCGTTCGTCATTTGGACATTTCTACACAAAGTTATGATCAAATTACCAAAAGCTGGCAAAATGCGATCATGTGGCAGATTATGCGATCGCAAAATCATTATGCGGTCCGCAAAATTGATCTGCGACCGAAAAAATAGTCGCAAAATGGACCAGTGTAGCCCAGTTCTGGGCACCAATTTTGCGGTGCATTATGCAACCCGCATACCAATTGTGCGGTTAATTATGCGACCGTAGACCTGAGTTCAGAGGGTTAATTTTTCTATTTTTTATAACCCGACCCCATTTTGATATATAGGCTTTGGGGCTTCATTTGGGGCGATATTCTCATGATTCTAGAGAGAGTTAAGAAAATTTTAGAGAGATAAGGAGGAAGCCTAACATTCTAACCATTCAATCTTTCATCAATCCTCAAGAATCAAGAAAACCAATCACAGGACCTTCATCTAAGAGGTAAGGTTCAATACACTAGGTATTAATTTTGAGTTGGGGTATAAGATGGGTTATTGAGGTATGATTCTTGGGTGTAATAGTATTATGTATACATGCATGTACAAATAAGGTTTGTGGAAAGATTGTTGAACACAAATAAGTAAAGATTAGGTTGGGTAATGAAGGAAATCTTGTAAAAGAGCTTCGAAATCAAGATGCACAACTAGTATTTGATAAAATGATCAAATGAGTGGAAAACATGACTATCTTCCTAATTCGTGTTTGATCTCAAAGTAGATTGGGATTGCTAGAATTTACGGAACATTTTAGTAACTTAAGGAAAGCTTAAACAAGGTATGTTGGCTAAACTTTCTCTCTTAGAATCGAATTCCATTAGTGTTTTCATAAGTTCAAGTATGGTTGGCTCAAAGTTCATAAATCTTGTATTTCGGGTTATTACCCATAAACTTGACTATTCCGAAATGAGCCTTATGAATATATATATATATATATATATATATATATATATAGAGAGAGAGAGAGAGAGAGAGAGAGAGAGGATTTTGCTAACATACTACATGAAGATAGTATATTAGCACCCTACCCATTTTTTGTTTCACATAAATGTCCCTGCCACCTCAATACGTGCTTAGCCCTTTTAGTCTTTTCACCCAAATTCTCCCAATTCACTTAATGACCTAAAAATTATATTTTCAAGACCCTCCCGCTAAATCGCGCCATTTACTGTACTAGGTTGGCGGAAAAAAAGGGACCAAGCAACCATTTCTCTTCTATGAAATTCCAAGGTTATTTCTTAAGTTTTCTCTTCTGGAACATTGACTAGTGCATAATGGAGGTAAACATATAGTATTTTAATACTTTTTTCATTTGTTGATCAAATTTTAGAGGGTTAAAACCATTTTTCACTTTTGAAACAGAGGTGTCCAATGATTAAAGAATTTTTAGTTTATATTTGCTTTGTGCCTTTACATTTTCTTCTTGCCTTTTGATTTATAACACAAATTTACAATTTCAATGAACTGATTTTATAGTTGGATTACTTAGTGTTTTGACAAAATTATTTCTTTTGATGAAATTAAAAAATACAGGTTTTTAACAATACAAGTGATTCGACAACAGGAGTTTCAAGAAACCATTGCACATGTGGTGATATTGGGTGCTTTATTAATGGAGATACAATTGTAGGGACTACTACAACTTCAAATGAGGAACTTAGAAAAGAGGATGTTATTGATATTAGTGATGGTGATTTGCAAATAGGAAAAGTGTTTGATAGTGATGATGAAGCTTACAATTACTATATGAATTTTGCTAAAGGTTTTGGTTTTTCAGTTAAACGTGATCGCCATTTAGGAAGTGTAGAACATCCTATGGGAATTTATAAAAAGGATTATGTTTGTCATCGAGCTGGTAGCCCTCGTCCTCAAAAGGTAGTTGAAAAAGAACGACAAAGAAATCGAAAATCTTCCAGATGTAATTGTAAAGCCAAGATGTCCATCGCCAAAGATATATATTTGATGGCATCACTCGTTGGACAATGGTGTATTTTGATAATGTTAACAATCATGAACTTTTGAGTGATAAAGAGGTACGATTTCTCCTCGCTTATCGAAATATTGATATTGTTGATCAAACACGAATTACACTTCTTGCTAAAGCTGGTTGTTCAATAAGTTTAATTAGAAGAGTGATTGAATTAGAAAAGGGAGTAGATCCAGGCCAATTGCCTTTCACAGAAAAAGATATAAGAAACTTTGTTCAATCAGAAAGTTCTACTAATATTGAAAGTGATGCCCTGGAGCTATTGAAAATATGCAAGAGCTTAAAAGACAAAGATGTTGATTTCCAATATGATTTCACTGTTGATGGATGTCAAAGACTCGAACATGTCATATGGCCATTCGGAGACTCTATTCATACTTATGAAGTTTTTGGAGATGTTGTTGTTTTTGACACTACTTATCGATTGAATCGTTATGAAATGCCGTTAGGAGTTTGGATTGGTGTGGACAATCATGGCAATTCTTTTTTTTTGTGTTCTATTGCGCAATGAGAAGGCATCTTCTTTTTATTGGGCTTTAAAGGTAAAAATCATTATAATATCTAGCTACAAGAATTTTTTTTTTTGCTTTATTGATACTGTATGTTTATTTTGCAGAGTTTTGTACGTCTTATGAATGGAAAGCACCCACAGACCATATTAACAGATCAAGATCTTGGCTTAACAGAAGATATTGCCAATGAATAGCCGCATTCTAAACATGCCTTTTGTATATGGCATATTACATCTAAGTTCTCTACTTGGTTTTCTTTCGTCCTTGGGTTAAGATATTTGCAATTTAAATATAAATTTCACAGGCTTTATGAACTTGGTAACATCGAAGAATTTGAGCACCAATGGGATGAATTGATCTCTCAATTTGACCTTGGATCAGATAGGCATATTAAATTGCTATATTTAAATCGTGCATCTTGGGCACTACCATACTTGAAGGGATACTTTTTTGTTAGAATGACGACGACTAGACGCACAAAATCTATAAATGCATATTTGAAAAGATTTTTACATGCAAGAATAAGTTTAAAAGAATTTGTTGAGCAGTTTGCTACTGCAGTTAGTATAAGAAACCATGCTGGTGAAGAGGCAAAAATGCGGCAAAAGTATTACAATCCTCAAATTAAGACATTCATGCTGATGGAGAAACATGCATCAAAAGTTCTCACGCCATTCGCCTTCAAGTTGTTACAAGATGAGATGATACTTTCTGTTGAGTATGGTCTATTTCCACATAGTGATGGATCATATCTTGTGCGCTACTACAGCAAAACAGATGGTGGACGTTTTGTCTATTGGAATTCAATAGAAGAGGTTGTTCAATGTTCTTGCCAAGAGTTTGAATTTTCAGGAATTTTGTGCAGGCATTCTATTCGAGTACTTAGTGCTCACAACTATTTCATGTTGCTTGATAAATATTTGTCGGCTAGGTGGAGGCAAGAAAATCCATTGATTCTAAAGTTTACTCATATGATGAAATCTAGTAACGATAACAATGAGTTCTAGAGTCTTCATGCTATATTCAGAGAATTGATTCTTGAATCAATAAAGACAAAAGGTCGTCTTGAATATGCTAAGAAGGAATTGCAAAGAGTGCTGAAAATTGTTCAATGTTTAGCTGAAAATGATCATATGGGTGAAGAGAATGAACATGTTTCTTTTAGTCAATCTATAGAGAGAAATTCTCTAGATGAAGATTATCACATTGAAAATCCACAACAATCTCAGACAAGAGGAAGAAAAAAAAGGAAAAAGGTTAGTTTGGGGCATTGAAGCTGCAAAGAAACTAAGATATTGCAAGGTTCCTAATTGTGGTGGAACTGGCCACGACTCAAGAAATTGTCCACTGAAAAAGAAAATTACAGAAATCCCAGCAACTCAATCTCCTAACAAGTAAGTATATGAGTTTTATTGTATCCAATCTCTTGTTAAACAAAGATACTCATAATGCATACAAACTTAAATAAAAAATTTACGTTGGTTGCAGGATTCTAAAAGGATGGACAAAGAAGCTCTAAGGTGATCCAACTATGAAAAAGTCCTTTTTCTTACAAGAATCAACCATTGTACATCATAGTTTATTGATCTCAAGTTGAATTGTTTGGTTGTTGTCTGGCTAAATTTGTGTGCTATTCAGGATTCATTCGATCCAAGTTTGGTAAATCAAGTTCTACTATTTACTAGTACTATTCATAAAGTAGCTAATCTACTATTAGGCCTCCTTTACAAGTCATGTGGAACCACTCCTCGACTTCTGTTTGCATTTCTAGTATAGAAAACTAGGGATGAAGTCACATAAAGAATGAGAAGTCTGTGTCTTAGTTGATAATACAAGAGTTCAAGTTCAGTGTGTTGGCGATGTGAAATAAAAGGCTTAACCGCAATTAATTATTTTATCCATATCTACCAGTTACTACTGCTACAAGCTTGGAGCACAACCTGCAGATAGCCTTTTTTGTCTTGTTCCATAAAAAATTCACATATTTTCTCTACGCGAAACCAGATAACCAATAACAAAAGAGCAGTGCTAGCTTATATCAAAGGAAAACGTGAAGTTTAACAAAGGCCTGCAAAATGCATATGCATGTAGCTAGAGCAAATGCATATGCATGTAGCCAACAGAAACAACTGCATTCATTAAAACTCAATTACTACTGTAGATACTAAAAGACAGTAGGGAAAAATTCCAATAAATCATATCAATTCTACCAAAGAAACTTAAGAAAGTCACTAATTATGACTTGCTCAAGTTCAAAAAGACAAATACCCGTGACACCATTTCTTATGCAAGGTAGCGATATAATCGTCTATCTGTATTATCCCTTTCCAAGAAATCTATACTCATAATGCATACAAACTGAAATAATCAATTTTGAATAGGAATATTCTTTATTCCATGTAAAAACTGGTTCAGATGTACAAGAGGAGGGGGACTTCAAGCCTAACCTCCAATATTACTTTTGGTATAAGAGAACATCCTCTCTTACAAAATTTCAAGAACAAGCTACTAGTTTCTAAAACTAAATTCATGAAGGAGAATCTCCTCATTGTAGAATTTCTAAGTGCTATGAATCTAAAAATTTCTTGAGCTTCAAAAATATCAAACTTTTCAGCAATCATGCCTTCCGACTACTATCCATCTTCAATCATATAGAACTGACTTCTATGCTGCAAAAGAAAAGAGTTACACCCATCTAGTTATTTATCCATCCAGTTATGAACATGAAACATCCTAATTCCCAATTGTAAATTGTAGGAAGTAATTAAAAATATAAATAATCCAAGGAAAAATAATTGACTTACAATCTAGCGAAATACGCCTCCAACCTTCACCCTTCTTATGCTTTCCATCATCCATAGGAAGCTACTAAAATTACACGAACTCTACCAAACAAGACCAACATCGTCGCAAAATGAATTGTAGATGTGAAAAATAAAATCCTAGAATTTAAGGACGGAGGCAAGAAGAAGAAAACATAACAGATTTGCGTCTTGAAGCAGATCTTGAAAATATAATTTTTAGGGTATTATTTGAAGCTGTATTGAACTAGAATATTACCTCAAAAAGTGGTAATACAAATTCAAACAAGTCCAAAACTCGTAATAGTTTTTAGTCTTAGGAAGAGAAAGAAAAAAAACCAGAAAAGAGAAGAGAAGGGGCGTGGATGGAGGATGAATTTGATGGAGAAAGAACATGACTTGGCTTTAGTGTTTTATTTGGAAAGAAAAAAATACTCTTTTTATTTGTGAGTTGGCACTGCATCATTAAGGGTTAAGTGAATTGGGAGAATTTGGGTGAAAAGACTAGAAGGGCTAAGCACGTATTGAGGTGGCAGGGACATTTATGTGAAATAAAAAATGGGTAGGATGCTAATATACTACCTTCATGTAGTATATATATATATATATATATAAAGTATGAGTTGCGTATTAAAATGTTACGGCTTTGAGTCTTGTTTCAAATAAAGGCTAGTATGCCAAATTATGTGAGAAAACTCGATATTGCTCTTATGTGTACTAAATGTATTTGATTGATTGTGCGTAATTGTTGGTAATCTATAAAGATGTTTGAAATGAATTAAATGAATTTGTGTTGTAAGAATATATATGCAAGATTTGTCTCAATGCTTTCAATATGCTATTTTGTCAAATGAGAATGTGTGAAGAATGTGAAACACATGCCAAAAGGCCTAGACTTCAAGCCGAGTTTGATTTGAGATTGTTATGCCGAAATGTGTGAAATCCTCTTTATGCTTACGACCTATAATTTCTCTTGTATGTGCCTATTATCTTGAATTGAAAGGTTTAATATTGAAAGTGAAATGATGTGAAATGTGGGGGAAAAGAGCTTGAGTTATCAAATGCGGCCTAGTGCCAAGTATGATGTGATTATTGTGGCCCCAAGTGCCGATGAACTGATAAATTTGAAATAAATTTGAAATGAGATGATTGATGAAATATGAAAATATCTTGGTGAGACGGCCTAGTTGATCGCACCATGATCGGACGCCATGTCGCACACATGGTGATACTGTGCTGATATTGAAATCAGAAAGTGAGAATGAAATTGTGATTGAGATACATGTCTCAAATGAGGCAACCTAGCCGATCGGGCCGTGATCGGACTCCGCGCAAGAAAGTGGTGGTATTGTGGATGATGATGTAACAATACTAAATATCTCCAAGGGAGATGACCTAGCCCGTCGGGTCGTGATCGGACTCCGTACTAAGATTCACGGTGGAATATGTATACGTATATATATTGGCACAGAAATTATGATTGAAATTGGGAGTTTGTTGTGATGTGCATATTGTGAACAATGGTATTGTGAATACTGGCATTGTAAATTATGGTAAATCGATATTAAGTATCTTATATCCAATAATAGTATTGTCTTCATATCTCGAGTTTCATTTTTACCATATGAACTTTTATATATTGAAAAATTGTTATGTTTAACTTCGCCTTTGGATATCATTGATTGTTACTTGTTATTTACATGGTTGACTTTTCTTATATTGGCATTCTAATTTGAAAGAGGACTTTTAGGTATTCATACTAGTACTATTCGACAGTACTAATGTCCCTTTTACCGGGGCGCTACATATTTAAATGGATGTAGGTGGTTTCATAGCAAATAGTGTTGGTCGCAGCTAGTGGCGCATCCTCTTTTCAGCCGACTTGGTGAGCCCCACTTCATTTAGGGGTCCTGTATCATTTGTTTATCATATGCTTGTATTTTGAGGTATAGCCGGAGCCTTGTTGCCGACATTTCTATATTACACTTCAGGTGTATTTAGAGGCTCTGTAGACAGGTTGTGGGTGGTGTTTGATAATTGGGAATTGAATTAGAAGTATTGATATTTGGCAAAAATGTATAAAACTTGTAATATTTTAAAAATTATGAAAGAAGTTTCTAATGGAAATGAAATGGAAGTCTTTAATGATATATTTTTCGAATCTGTACATTTTCTCTTTATTCAAAGATAAATTAGGGTAGTATGAAATCTAATAGGCTTGCTTAGTCATGTTTACTTAGTTAAGCGCGGTCACGCTCCTCGATTTTTGGGACGTGACATGTCATTATTAAGATTCACAAATTACTGCACTTCGTTTATGGTGAACGAATCAAAGCCACTGATCGGTGCAGACTCAACCCTTGGGATTGAGTGGGCGCTAACTACTTTTACCCGATAGTGGTGTCGGGGCCAATTTCATCAGGGAGCTAGTTATGGGAGTCGAGTATTTGTGAAGTCTAGAAAAGTGCTTTGGCTCCTAATTTTGCTTCTATTATTTTTGGTTTTCTTTTGTTTATCAACTAAATTTATCAACTACAATTGTAAACTAAATTATGCTAAGTAATGATGCTAGTTGAATACGATAAGAGAAAGGCACTAGGGTCGTAGCATTCGCCTAGGTGACTAGTTAACGGGTATAGAATTCTAATGCAAGGATGATAATTAAAGGGAATATGGATAACCGTTGCACTTTAGCATTCACTCTCACACCTCTCGGTAGAGAGAGTTATTTTGCCCAATTGACTCTCTCGAGACCAATTGGGTAGGCTAATTTGCCCAAGCAACTTTAAGGTTCAAGTAGGCTAAATGGCCGATACTTTTTCGGCATGGCAAAGTCAGGCGAATGTTCCTCAAGGTGATCCTAATGTTATATATTTGCATAAAGAGTTGCATGACCACGGTCAATCCATTGCCGAACTTACAACAACAATGAACCAATTAGCAAAGGCGCAATTTCAACAAGTTCAAAACCCGTTCCAAGTCAATGCTATGGAAGGAGTAAATATGATGAAAAGAAGGCAAAGAGGGCAACAACAACAAGGGAATTGTGAAAATTATGATGATGGTAGTGGTTATTCAAATGAGTGCTATGATGAGCAAAATGAGGATTGTCAATATGTCAACAACTACCAAGGAAATAGAGGAAACCAAGGTAACCAACAATGGCGAGCTCAAGGGAATCGGAATAATCAACAAGGAGGTGAAAATTGGAATGGGAATAACCAAAACAACAATTGGGAGAATCAAGGTAACAAAAGTGGAAATTGGAGTGGAAACAACAACAACAATTGGAACAACAACAACAATTGGAACAACAACAATGGCCAAGGGGGGTGGAACAACAATGGTGGTCAGGGTAATCGGGGGCAAGGCTTTCAAAGACCCCCAATGTTTCAGCAACCAAACAACCCTCCAATGTTTCAATCTCAAGGGTCGAGTTCTTCGGGCAATGAATTTGGGAGAATAGAGGTTATGTTTGAACAAATGATGAAGAAGACTCAAGACTCGGATGCGCATTTGGCTTCACATAACACTTCCATCCGCAACTTAGAAGTTCAACTGGGACAAATTTCACAATCTTTAAATACTCGCCCAAAGGGTGCGCTACCCAGTGACACGGCAGTAAATCCTAAGGGTGGGCACAACAACCATGTGATGGCGGTGACTACACGGAGTGGACGAGGCGGTGATGTGCATGCCTCAAGAGAGAATCAAGCCATGGTTGAAGGAAGATGAGTTGCCTAATGATTATATGCCTACGGGGGTTGATGATGTTGTGGAACCAAGTGCAAGAAATGAAGTGATAATTGACATTCAAGAAGTTGAGGAAGAGACTCAAGAGAACGTGAACCCGTCTAGGGAACATGTTATAGATATACCCGAGCCGGAAGTGCCCAAAGCCAAGGCACCTTTGCCTAGGCCTCCTCCGCCCTACCCTCAACGTTTGGCCAAACAAAAGAGTGATAACCAATTTAAGAAATTCATTGAGATGATGAAGAGTTTGACTATCAGTGTGACTTTGGTGGAGGCACTCAAGCAAATGCCCAGGTATGCGAAATTCATGAAAGATTTGGTCACAAAGAAGAGATCAATGGAGTGTGAGACGATCAAAATGACCCATCAAGTGAGCGCAATTGTACACTCCATGGCTCCTAAGCTTGAGGACCCCGGTGCATTCACT
>MU741907.1:0-92267 GCA_026770625.1 Nicotiana glauca
CCACCACATATGGAGCTTAAGGGGTATCTCGCTCAGGACTGAGAAGGTTTCGATGTCATTCGAATTCATCCTACATATTTATTTGAAGGAATTTAATGATTAAAGGAAAAGTGGCTGTTTTTTTTTTGCAAAAATTTTGTTTAAAAAGATACATACTCAATGATTAAAATTACATCAAAATTTCTCATCCTGGGGCCCATGGGGCATCACTCAGCATCACCACAGGCCAACGCAAGACTGAGAAAGTTTTAATGCCAATTGTGGCTATTTTAGCAAAAACCGGCCATGTAATGGCTTATTTGACAAAGTGGCTATTTTTTTAAAAGTTGTTAAATAACCAAACTTGATTTTTGCGGATATGGCCTTTCAGCACTTCCAAAAGGAAGATTTTAAGGCTGTGCCCGCAAATTATTTAAAGTTGATTCAGAGTGGTTGTTCTTGCAAAAATAGCCTTCCGGCATCCTTTTGAGGGACATTCCGCTTATTCTAAACAAGAATAACTTCACCCAACTTATTTATAACGAAATCAAAATTTTGACATTTTTCGGCTATTTTTGCAAAAGGTGTGGTTGGACCCGTCAAGGGTTGCCTACGTATCTCACACGTGGTGAGAATCAAACCAGAGTAGTTCGGGCCGATTGGACAACATTAAGACTATTTTTTACCACAATTTACTTTCTATTTTTTTTTTCAAATATTTTTTATTTTTCTATTTTTTATCAATATTCCAAAAATTCGGCAGCATTTCAGTACTATTTGGGCATTGGGTTTTTCACAATAAATGTTTATCCTCCCTTAGTCCTAACATTGCTATTTTTCACAATTTTTCACTCATGATATATAAACCGATCAACATGCGGAGCCGAGCAAATGAATGCAAGTAGCACGTAATATGCATCAGGATAGTAATTTCAATTCGAGTCACCTGTCCTAGACGGACCCAACCCTTGTGTTGAGTCCCCTAAGTCAAAATGCACGTGATGTAAATAAGCGTCCTACTAGGGATCCGGCATGCGTTTATTGTTCTTCTAGGTTTAAACCTAGGTTTATTGGTCTAGACCTAGCTTACCCAAGCGGACAACTCGGGTCGAGGGGGAGGCAGCGTACCAGGGATACAGAAGCTCGCCCGGCTTTGCAACTTATCCAAACCTCGTTCTAAATTGGGAAAAAGACTCTAACAGAAGAGAAGCTACACGAAGTGCACCCTTCTCCATGATGTAGAAGACTCAGAAAGAGGGAGGGATTCGCGACAATTTATATACAATTCAACAAATATTAAAGCGGTAAAAACATTTAGCACGTAAAGCATGGAACATGTATCAAAACCAAATAAAGCCAAATACAACAATTTAACTGAGCTCGAATTCTTGAACCCTGAACCGAAGTTCTGGGTTCTTTTCCCCAGCGGAGTCGCCAGAGTTGTCACACCTCCTTTTTCCGAGCTTATTAGGCTTTTACTACACCCCGGGGAAGGGATATAATAAAGAAAGGAGTTTTTCCAATTAAAGGACAATCGAAACAGGATTAATTTATTTAATATTCAGAGTCGCCACTTGGGAGATTTATGGTATAAATTCGGGGTTATTTGGGGTAAGTGTCGTTCGCCGGCAGTAGGGTTCCGGTGAGACAAATTTTGATATTCGAGGAAATCAGTTGATATTTGAAGGAAACTGAGTAGAGGGGTGAGTAGAGGATGGGAAGGGGACTTTGTGGTGTTAAATTGGTTAGGTTTGGTGTAGGAGGCGTTTCCCGCCGGTGAGGGTTCCGGCGGGGTCGGCGATTAGGAGAAGGGGGAAGATGAAGGGTGATATACTGAAGAAATGATTTTAGGGTTAGTGATTTTTATCAATACATATTAAATGACATTATTTGACCACAACCGTTGGATCAAACAATTTTGAAGGCTCAGATTCAATTGACACTTAAATGGTGTCGTTTGATTTAGTGACATGGCTGGTGACCGTTGGATCTGGGGAGATCAAAGGCTAGGATTTAACGACGCCAAACGACATCGTTTTGATTAGTAAGGGCTGACCGGGTTTGAGTAATATTGGGCCTGGGTGTGTGATTGATTTGGGCTGGGGCTTGGGTTAAATGGAAATGAGCCCAACCGATCAGCCCCCTTTTTTGATTTTGTTTTCTTTTTATTCAATTTCATTTTTGTATTTTGCATTTTCTAGATATATTTTTATATTACATTTTTTCTGATTTTATAAAATTGAGATATTAAACTAATTAAAGCTTAAAATCATTTAATAGCTATTTTGTAGCAATTTCCAATTAAAACAATAAAATGCTAAAGTGAACTATTTTTGTGATTTTCTTTAAATTGTTCTAAAATGAATTAATACCTACTCAATACTAAAATGTGAAATTAAATTCCTAATGCAAATGCATATTTTTTATATTTTTAATATAAATTATTATGCAACCATTAATACGAAAAAATAAAATAATTATCAGAAAATGACACCGAAATACACAAAAAATTAAAAAAATTATTTTGTTTGAATTTTGGGAATAATTTGCTTAGGGAAAAAATCACGTGCTCACACTAACTGTTTGAAATCTCTGGAAAACCACAAACTTGGTTAGCGTTAGAGTTTAACAAATATTGCAATTGCACGTTGGGGATGCAATGTTCCTAGACAATTTATCCATTTCTATCATGTCTTTGTTTTGACTGTATGCGTCATTCCGGCTTCTTTTAAGTGCCTCCAAACTTTCCTTTGTTTGCTCTTTTCCTTTTCTTTTTGTTTTTCTGTTATTCCCTTTTTTTTCTTTTTAGTGGTGGTAGAATTTTATGTGGATTGACTACGTATCATGTCCCCGCATGAATCAGACCATGCGTAGTTCAGACCACAAGTGCGAAAAATAAAGACACCTATTTTTGGGTTTTTTTATTAACAAAACGTTCTATTATAAGGCAAAACATTTTTTGAAAGGAAACTGACGGACTTGATACAGACTACAGACTTCATGAAAAAAGGGAAATACAAAATCCAACGGACAACATACTCTAAAGACAAGGAAAATACAGACTCAAACTAGGAATGCTTTAAAACTTTGAATTTTGGTGTCTGCGGGGCGTTGTTCGGCCTTGCCGCGGGCTTTGGTGCAAGGCTCCTTTGCAGATCTTTCAAATCTTCCATGATCTGGTGGACATAAGTCATTACCAAAGCAAAAAAAGTGGTTCGGGACATATCCTCACATGCTAGGCACTTCATGGTGATGTAGTTCCCGATATCTTCGATTCTCCCCCTGATTATGTCCCCTTCCACAAGCAGTCGCTCTATTTGTTGATTTCGTGCTCCCAACACTTGAGCGTTGTGAAAGAGTTGATCCTGAAACTTATCCATCTGTTTCTCCATTCGAGCCATCAGGTCATATCAGCGCTTCCTATCTGTTCTGGCCTCTCGGGCTTGTCTGAGGACCCGCTCTTTGAGAGTAGATATTGTTTCTCTCAATATAGCGATGCTCCCTTCATAGTCCCTCTTTATTTGCCGTATATTCTTTGCTCGCGATTCTGTACCTCTTGCCCATCTGGCTCAGATTCTCGCCACGTTAGCCTCCGATCTTTCCAAACCATCTTGGCTTTCAATGATCTGCTTTTTCAACCCACTTATCAGCCTTTCGTCAGACCGACTTCTTTTTTGGTTGTCAGCATCTATCCTCATGTGTCGGATTTGGGCCTTCAGTGCCTCATTTTCTTGGGCCAACTTATTCTTTTCCCCTTGGTCGGTAGGAACTTGCGCACTGTTTTCAAACTCCAGGTCCCTAATCTGTTGTTTCAGCTTTCCTATTTCTACCCTATAGTTTTCTTCTTATGCTAGCCAACCCCACTGTTCTTGCGATGACTCAGCAAAATCCTGAAGGTGAGGTCTTTTGGTTGGCCGTTCTGGTCCGTCTCTGGTAATGCTCTTCTTTCTGTACCAGGCGATATAAGCAGGTGAGACTTCGCCTCTGGATAGGTTGCGTACTCGAGTTTTTACCGTCAAGTACTGGCATTCATTCGATATAGAACGAACGGTTTCTTCATGAAATTGGCCATCGACGCTAACCTCGACTGCATAAACACTGAGATCTTCATCTCGGTGTGCCACCTGACACCTTCCTAACTGTCTCATCACTCGGTAGGGCGCATAAGGCTAAATACCTCAGAGTCCCAATAGGAGGAAGTAAGGACCAGTGGCGGGCATATACACAATTTCTTCTACAGGAAGCCAACCCAATGTCCAATCTATTTGTACTGCAGTGATGGCACAGAGATAGGATACCCAGTCTTCAAACCCTTCCGGCAATCTGAGCCCTAAAACCCTTGTGTTATATTCTTCAATGCAGCCTTTGTCTGTAGATCTATAGCTCATATACTGAGGATGATGACACAAGTGCTCGATCATCCACATCCGCAATAATAAATTGCATCCTGCGAAGAAATCTGCCCCAACTCTACAAGCTGTGAGAGCTCGGTTTATCTCGGATACTATCATAGGGGCATGTTGTTGGTAATTACGACCTTGGCGACTCCAGCCACTTTCAAATCAATGTTTCTATCTTTCCGAGGAAACACCACAATGCCCAAGAATGCTACCATGAAGGCGAACCGCCTATGTTCATCCCATTTTGTCTGATTCCCTCTGCTATAAACCTCGCTTTCTGGATCGTTGAACCCTCTTATATGCCCATACCTCTGGTATATGAAATGTAGAGTAGAAAAACCCCTGTCTAACTCAGAGTAGGGGACTCCCTTGCTTATCTTCAGTAGATCCATGAACTTGTGTGCATTGATGGCTCTTGGAGCAATCAGATATTTGTGCCTTAGCCCCTCAGTAATGTCCATATAACCTGCTACCTCTTCTAAGGTTGGGGTAAGTTCAAAATCCGAGAAGTGGAATACATTGTGGGCAGGGTCCCAAAACGTAACCAAAGACTTTATGATGTCACATCTGGGTTTGACGTTTAACAATCTGATGATACCTCCCAGATGTAGTTTGATTTTATCTTGCTCCGACTCTTCTAAATCCTCCCACCACAAACGTAACTCCAAAGGGATCCTGCTCCTAACTGTTACTGGCAAACTGGGATTCGTGCTCATTCTGCATATTTATTAAGGGGATTTAAGCAAGAAGCAAACTTTATTTGACTCAAAACAGAACTAACTATTTTCCCTTTTTTTTTCAAATTTAAAATGAAAGACTCAGTTTTTCGAACACGGCCTTTCAGCACTTCGGGGGAGAAGATTTTAAGGTTGTGTGGGTCAACCGGCCGAAAATCTAAAAAATGACCAAAGGTGGATGTTTATGCAAAGTCATCCTTCCGGCGTCCCTTTCG
Organism: Nicotiana glauca; assembly: GCA_026770625.1. NCBI lineage: Eukaryota > Viridiplantae > Streptophyta > Magnoliopsida > Solanales > Solanaceae > Nicotiana > Nicotiana glauca. The sequence goes on from MU741907.1 coordinate 5,332, forward strand.
AGAATATTCGGCTATTTTTGACAAAACGGCGTCACCCGACTTATTTATGACAAAAAATTAAAATTTAACATTTTTGGCTATTTTGCAAAAGGGGAGGGTTGGACCCGATGAGGGTTGCCTGCGTACCTCACATCTGGTGAGAATCAAACATGCGTAGTTCGGGCAAAGAAAATAAACTAATTTTAAAACAAAACTCTTTCTCTTTTTCTTTTCAAATAAAAAACATTTTTCTTTCCTTAAAATTTTTACAGAGTTTCGTACTTGGGCATTGGTAAAAAAAGTAGTTATCTCACTGCACTGCTATTTTTCTTTTTTTTTTATTCTCTTTTCACTATTTTCCAATATTCCCGATTTTCAGAAGCCGGTCAGCATGCAACTCTGGAGCAAATAATGCAGAAAACAAACAGGATGTAGCAGGATGGTCTTTTTCATTTCAGGTCGCTAGTCCTAGACGGACCCAACCCCTGTGTTGAGTCCCCTAAGTCAAATGCACATGATGCAAATAAGCGTTCCTGCTAGGGATCCAGCGTGAGGCTTTGTTATACTAAGTTTGAAACCTGGGTGTATTGTTCTAGACCTGGCTTACCCGAGCGGACAACTCGAGCCGAGGATGGGAACTGCGTATCGGTAACCAAAAGATCATCCGGTTTTGCAACTCCGAATCCTCGTTCTATTTTTGGGATATGACACTAACAGAAAGAAGTCACGACCATCATGCACTCCTCAGGAGAGAGAAGAGAGGGGTTTCGACATCGTTTATATATAGTTCAGATAATATCAAAGCGGTAAAACATTTAGCACATTTAGCAGGAAACATGTAGAAAAATCAGATAAAACAAAACATAACAATTATTTTAAGCTCGAATTCTTAAACCCTGAACCGTAGTTCTGGGTTGCAAATCCTCAGCAGAATCGCCAGAGCTGTCACACCTCTTTTTTACCTACACCCGCAGGGGCGCAATGGAGTTTTTCCAATAAAAGGACGATCGAAACGGGATTTCTTTATTTAATTCAGAGTCGCCACTTGGGAGATTTATGGTGTCCCAAGTCATTGGTTGAATCTCGAATCGAGGAAAAGATTGACTCTGTATTACAGTCCGCGCACTAGAAATCCGGATAAGGAATTTTGTTAATCCGGGGAGAAGGTGTTAGGCATTCCCGAGTTCCGTGGTTCTAGCACGGTCGCTCAACTGTTGTGTTTGGATTTTATCTGATTTCAAAACATGTTTTAGCTTATGTGCCTTTTTTTAATTTTGAACCGCTTTTATTATTATTACTTTTTACAAGAATTGCAACGTCGCGAAAACGCGTCTTAAACCACGTCACATCAATGCACCCATGGTTGTTGACACGTTTCGACTCCGTTGAGATTTGGATTTGGGTCACATAAATGTGCACTCAAATTTTAGGAAGGTAATGTTATTTAAAGTGCGTGCCTAAAGAGACTAGCGCGTATTTATCTTTGGGGAAGGCCGCGAAATTTTCTAAACGGCCCATCCCGAATTCTAAGTATTTATTATAACCATCTATTGAGGGCCCCACAGTTTGTGCGTTTTATTTAACAAGGCTCGTCTCATTTTTATTTAAGGATATCCTAACGCAACTATGATTTTCTATATTTTGTCTCCAAGAATAAAGAAAAGTCTTAATCAATTGATATTGTAAATTTCGGGCCTCGAGTCCAAGTCCGGATTCAAACAAAAGGGACAACCTCTTAATTTGAATCCGCTACCTAACTCGAAAGCCCAAACTTATGCTATACTAAACTATGAATTGAGACCTTCAAACCAAGTCCAAATTAACGGACTAAACGAGCTTGCTATAAAACAAATGCAGCTGGCAGGCCTTTTGAAAAGGAGTTATCTGCGCCCATTGTAAGCAAAGGACAGGACCACACTGCTGAAGAACACAACAGAGGTCGAGTCTCAATGGAGGCACAAATTAACGCCTCAAGACAAACCCAAACGGCCCAATTAATTTCCTTGCGGACTAACTGATTCAGAACATAGGCTAGATTATCAATTCTGACATACTCATACAACTGAACATAGGATATTACTCATTTGAATCCAATTTTATGCTCGGATTGTGTTATTAATTTTTCCTACTGGTAAGTTCCTACATATTCCTAATGATGAAAACTAAACTGGGAATATGATTTAGGTAAACATGAAGCAAACTAGCTATTTTCATATTGACTCAAGTTAACTTTATTAAATCAACATGCAAATAATCTGTGATTTTGAAAACAACTGAACTATTGAACATACTGCTGGAAAAATGTTATCAAGCTGGACTCAAACGAGGCCGATATGTGGAGCCTCGAATTCATTTTCATGCTTCATACTAATTTCTGATTTTTCAAAGCCAAACTACACGACCAAAACCACATTGTATCAAAACGAGTGACTATCATTAATTTATTAAGTTAATCAGTCCATAGTCTGTTTTGTTTATACAACATAAGCACAAATCAGAAATGAATCTAAGCCAAATCAAACCCGCTACTATCTATTCAATTATATCAACTCAACCAACAAGTTTCTTCAGGAGACGGTAGGAAGAATATTTCATTTCATCATTTACTTCATAGCTTCATCAAAAGTGATACGAATGTGTACCTGGAATTTGAATTACCAGAAGAAGAAGAAGAAGAAGAAGAAGAAGAAGAAGAAGAAGGTCAGCAGTAGCACAACACCGCAAACAACCAGTAGCAACTCAGAAACCAGTAAAATTCCCCAGCAGTATCCAATGAAGAGAAATAACAGCCTAGAAATGATTGTAGAACCAACAGAAACAATCAACACACCAATAGGCCCAACTGAACCTGGAATAAACCAAAAAATTGAACCAGTAGATCCCAGAAGAAACCTAGTGAGTTGAAATTAGGAGGGGAAATTAGAATCACCTAACAAACTCGAATTGAATCAAAAGGACCCAATGGAATAGTAAGACTCAATATGTTATGTATTTTTTTAGTCTCAGAACTGATCTTAAACTGACTAAACTCTCAAGAAATGCTCTCAAAAAGACTGATTTTCAGGTCTCTAAAGTTGATCACTCTCAAAGCTTTCTTAACTTTTTTTTTTCAACTCCACTGACCAAGAAGAAGACCCTTAACTCTGTCCAAACTCCCTATACTTATACCAAAAAAACTGAACCCCTCATAGCCCTTGGAATAGACCAAATTTTGAAACTAGTTCTGCTTATCCCCTTTAGAACCCCACTAATACATGTTTCCTTATTTTAATCAAGGGTTATGGGTAACCAACTTTGTTTAATCAACTCCTCATACCAATGTGTCTTGTTCCCCACTTTTATTAAACAATACCATTATTTTAATGGTGTATTAGCTTAGTGGACAGAACACTCAACTAAACTTTTTTTTAATCTTTTGAAAACCTAAACGCCCCTGAAGACCTGAAGACTATCCTAACCTAATCCATCTCTAATCTGTACCAGACCCCCAATGGCTATGACCAATTCAATTCATTAAAAACGATCAACAGTTCAAAAATAGAACTCAGGTCAGATAAAAAAAACAACATCAAACTAAAGACCAATGACTCAGAACAGGAAATCATATTGAACTACTAAACAAAATTATATTTGGACTAAATCAAAGTTCTAAATTAATCTTTAAACAGACTGTAAAAACACTGAGGGATTTTAACCTTGAACCTAATCGACATCAACATAAACTGACGGGAGCTACTAAATTATAAACATGGACTGACTAATCAATGAAATTACTTAATCGACTCAACAATATGCTTAATCAACAGAGAAAAATTGGACCAGAAAAAGGTCTGGATAGAGGAGGGAGAAATAATTGATAGAAGATGACGAAATACAATTAAGCTTAAACAGATAAATAACAACAAAAATAGAAGAGAAAAGGAGGGGAAATACCTCAAAAATTACAGGCTAAACTCCAGACAGACTCGTAACTCCGTCTTGAACTTTTGAGGAAAAAATGGACCTTAATCGAGTGTTCTCGACTGAGAACACTCGACCAAGGTCGATTAAAACCTCAAATTTCCCCTAACTCGGACAGGTTCCAAGTTTTGGTTCTTTTAGGTCTCGCTCAGTCGATTTAAGATTCGACCAGTTCTATCAAGATTCGAACATAATCGGGGTGGGATTTGGGACGAGGGTAGTCTAGTGGTCAGAAGGTGTGAGTTTGGGGTCAAATAGATAGGCTAGGGTTTGGGACGGGGATCTTCGATTAAAGAATCGAAACAAACGGTGAAGATTCGAGGTTAATGGAGTGTGGATTTGGAACGGGGAGTTTGAGGGGATCCTTTGGTGTTAATTTGATGGTGGTTTGAGACGGCGCCGCCATCGGAGAATATGAGGGCGACGCTAGGGTTCGTGTCTTAGATCGGAGATTCGAAGCGTTCCAGGAACATTCAAAGGAAGGGGGGCTTGGATTTGGGAAGAAGAGGTTGAGGTGATTCTAGGGTGTTAAGATGGGGTGGTTTGGGAGTTTCCCGCCGCCGTGAGGCAATTTCCGGCGGCGGATGGCGGTGGCATTACATAGGGGGTTCTGGAGATGGTGAGAGAAAGGGAGGGGGTTGGATTTTGGTTTTAGGGGTAGGGGTTTGGGTTTGGTATGTTAAAATGAATGGACTAATCCGAGCCGTTAGATCACGAAAATCCAACGGTTGTGATCAACTTGCAAGGCGAAACGGTGTCGTTTGTTTAAGTGAAAGGGGTTGGTTTGAACCGGGTAACGGGGAACGGGTCAAGGAGGAGGTTATGGACCATTGGATCAAATGAAATGGACGGTCCATGTCCACGATATTGAAACGACATCGTTTTGGATAAATCTAGGGGCAGACTGAACCGTTCGATCACACGAGATCGATGATCCAGATTCAATTGCCCATGACGACGTCGTTTTGGGTAGCTGCAGATGGACCGGATTTTGTTTGTGTTTGGGCCTGGGTTGGGCGTTTGATTTTGGCCTGGTTTTTAGTCAAAAATTGGCCTAGTTTTGGGTTTTCTCTTTATTTTCAGTTTATTTCTTTTTCTTTTTACTTCCTAATTTAAAAACCAAAAATCCTAGATTAAATTATAAAACTAAAATTATCCTAAAAATACTAATTAACTCTTAATAATAATTATCATACATAATTAAGCACCAATTTAAAATAAAATCACACAACTAGACCTTAAAAGCTAAAAAATGCAAAGTACATTATCTTTTTGTGATTTTTTCGTTTTGGACACAACGACAATTTTCTTGATTAAAAAAAATGTAAAAATCAAATCCTAAATGCAAATGCCATATTTTGATATTTTTCTTAATTTAACAAATAAACATGCGCGAACGAATTCAAACAATACAAGAAAAATAACACAAAATCCGCAAAAATCACAAACAACACAAAACTATTTTATTTTGAATTTTTTGGGAGTAGTTCTCGTAGGGAAAAAATCACATGCTCACAATCCTCATCTCAAGCATTTGCTTAGCTGTCCTAAGTCTTTCATTTCAAACTCCTCCGCCAGTTGTTGCTTAACCAAGTTGATCTCATTTATGCTAGATCCTGCAATTAGAATATCATCAACGTACAACAGCAAAATGATATAGGATTCATCAAGATTTTTGATATAACAACAATGGTCCATCTCACATCATGTGAAACCATTTTTATGCATGAATCCATTAAATTTCTTGTACCATTATCGGGGAGCTTGTTTCAAACCATACAAACTCTTCTTCAACTTACACACAAGGTTTTCTTTACCAGAAACTTGAAAACCTTCAAGTTGCTTCATGTAGAAGTCTTCTTCAAGGTCACCATGCAAGAAAGCAGTTTTAACATCTAGCTACTCCAAATGCAAATTTTCTGCAGCTACGATACTTAGCACCAACCTGATAGTAGTTAATTTGACTATAGGAGAGAAAATCTCGGTGTAGCCAATTCCTTCCTTCTGCTGAAAGCCTTTTACTACTAATCGTGCTTTGTATCTCTTCTTACCATCATGCTCTTCCTTGACTCTGTACACCTACTTGTTCTGCAATGCCTTCTTTCCTTTTGGTAACTCCATAAGTATCCATGTTTTATTCTTTTGAAGAGAATTCATCTCTTCTTCCATGGCTAACTTCCACTTATCAGAGTCTATCACCTGCATTGCTTCAAAAAAATGCTCTGGTTCTCCAGCATCAGTTAGAAGTAAATAGTGAAGAGAGAGAGAGTTAACCTATCTGGAGGATTCGTGACTCTTTTAGATCTCCTCAATATAGGTTCATGAGTAACAGAATCCGAATTTGATTCCAGGTTTTGTTCTGCATTTGATTATATCTCTGGTTCCAATTTTGGTTCTGATCCAGGTTCAACTTCTGGTTCTTCTTCAAATTCGGCTTCTGGTTCTTCATCTTCAATTTCAGAATCAGTTGTAATCCCTCTAGTCACTTCACTTTCTGAGATTTCTTCTAACTCAACTGTTTCGGATGTCTATTTGCTGGTGCTGGTTGGTTCTACTTCAAGCTTGTCCTTCTACATCACATTTTCATTAAATGTGACATTCCTGTGTCTTAGGATCTTTCTATTCTGATCATCCCAAAACCGATAACCAAAATTATCATCACCATAGCCAATAAAGAAACATTTCTTTGCTTTAGGATCAAACTTATCTCTATCATTAGAGTTTACATGCACATAAGCAACACAACAAAAAAATTTTAGATGTGAGAGAGTTACCTCCTTTCCTGTCTATACCTCCTCAGGAATTTCAAAATTCAGCGTATAGAGGGTCCCCTATTTATGAGGTAAGCTGCCGTGTTAACAGCCTTAGCCCAAAAATACTTCGGCAATCCAGAATGTATTCTCATACTTCTGGCTCGTTCATTCAGGGTTTGGTTCATCCTCTCAACAATGCCATTTTGTTCCGGTGTTCCAGGAACTGTCTTGATCATTCTGATCCCATTCTCCGAGCAAAATGCTTTGAACTCTCCTCCATTGTCAGACTTCATACATTTTAACTTTAGGCTTGTCTGATTTTCAACTTCAGCTTTCCATATTTTAAAGGTAACAAACACATCAGATTTATTTTCCAAAAAATAAACTCATACCTTTCTTGTGGAGTCTTCAATGAAGGTGACATAGTAGCGTGAGCCTCCTAGAGAAGTTACAGGAGCTGGTCCCCACACATCTGTATGCACTAGTTCCAACTTCTCTTTCTTTGGCGTCCTTCCCACCTTTGAGAAACTAACTCTCTTTTGTTTACCGTAAATGCAATCTTCGCACAAACTTAATTCAACATGTTTTAGGTTTGGCAACTTTTCTTTGGATGCCAACAACTTCATTCCCTTCTCACTCCTATGCCCGAGCCTCCGGTGCCACAATGTTGTATCACGACCATGATCAACTGTTGCTATAGTATCACTTTCTATTGCAGTTGCATACAGTGTTCCCCTTTTGAGCCTCGTTCCACAACCAAATGCCCTTTGGTTATACTCCACGATTCGTTGTCGAATGTTGTTGTATATCCTTCATCGTCAATCTGACCCATAGATATCAAATTTTTCTTGAGGCCAGGAACATGTCGTACATTTTGCAATTTCCATAACGTGCCTTGTGAAGTCTTTATATGAACTTCACCTTTTCCGGCAATGTCGAGAGGTTCACCATCTGCTAGATAAACTTTCCCAAATTTTCCAGCAATATAATTATGCAATAATTCTTTGCATGATATAGAGTGAAAAGATGCACCTGAATCCAGAATCCAAGATTCGACTGGACTGTCTGCACAACAAACTAGTGCATCACCGACTTGTTCAGCAATTACATTTGCTGAATTTTCTTCCTTCTTCTTCTTTGGTTCTCTACACTGGCTACTGAAGTGACCCTTTTTATCGCAATTCCAACAAGTAATGTCCTTGCAATTTTTGGATTGTCCTCTTCTCCTTGACTTTGATCTGCCACGACCATAACTTTGTCCTCTTTGGTTGATTCTCCCCTGCTTTTGGTACTAAAAGTAGATCCTGGGGAATCACTTGATTCTCTTCGGCGAATATCTTCACTTAGAACCAAGTCTCTGATATCATTCAATTTGAGTTTGGTACTTCCCGATGAACTGCTAACTACAGTTACTGTTGCTGACCAACTCTCCGGTAGAGATGATAGTAGAATCAACGCCCTGATTTCATCATCAATTGTTATGTTAACAGAACTCAACCGAGTTAATACTGTATTAAACTCATTAATATGTTCTGTCACTGATCCACCTTCAGTCATCTTCAAGTTGAACAATCGACGCATCAAATATACTTTATTTGAAGCAGATGGCTTTTCGTACAAATTTGATAACGCCTTCATCAGGCCTGTAGTGGTCTTCTCGTTAATGATGTTAAATGCCACATTTCGTGTTAGCGTCAAATGATTCACACCAAGAGCTTGACGATCTAATAGATCCCAATCCTCTTTTGACATAGTCTCTGGTTATACCTTGGTCAGAGGTAAGTGTAGTTTTTTCTGGTACAAATAATCCTCTATTTGCATTTTCCAGAATCCAAAATCTTTGATATTGAACTTTTCAATCTTAATCGCCCCTTCTTCCGATTCCATTTTTCACAAAACATTTATGTGAATATTGCCTATGAATAGTACGATGATCAATAGTGTCACACTATTCTTGTGAATAGTATCTGCACCAATACTGTACTTTTCTACCATAAATACACTGTCTGTGCTCTGATACCAGTTGTTAGGAAGCGTGTCAAGGCTAGTAGAAGGGAAAAAATATTTAGAGAGAAAAGCAATAAATTGCATAAGACAAGACAAGACAAAATTTACGTGGTTCGGCAATTTTTGCCTACTCCACGTCCACATAAAGAATAACTCTTTATTAATTGAAGAGAGAAAGAAGAAGTTTTGGGATAATCTACAAATGAAAATATAGACCCTTATTTATAGGCATTTGGAATGCCCTGCCGAGGTAAGCGCTTACATTATAAGAATGCTGATGTAAGCGCTTACATAATAAGAATGTTGAGGTAAGGGCTTACATCACAAGAATGCCGATGTAAGCACTTACATCATATTTCATCTCTTTTTGATTTTTCACGTGCAATAATTCACGTGACGAAATTATTCACAATTTTGCTGAAAGAGTCATTGATACGGGATATGAGATTGAGTATATAATTGATTCTTTGTAGTTGGAGACGTTCCTCATACTTATCTTACAGAGTGGCTCTCAGAAATCATAGGGGAGATTAAGCTTATTAAAATAGAGTTGTACATATATAGGGAAAACCCCACTGCTAGAAACAAAGGACTGGTGGTTTTAGAGGATGTTAGGAACACTATAATAAATCGACTATTTAGAGGATCACGAGAGTTGGATGTTTTTTGCATCGTTGGTGCGGCCAGATCTAGTAAAACAACCTTTGTCCGAAGTTTTCAAGAAGATAGGGGAATTCTTTCTCATTTTGATTTATGGGCGGAGTTTCGTGTTTCAGAAGAATACACGCGCAAAGACTTGCTACTTTCCATTTTGGGTTATGCTAATTATGAGCTTGCCGAGCTTAGTAAGGAAGATGATTATGAATTAGCTTATAGACTAAGAAAATGTTTATTGACAAAGAGATACCTTTTAATTATTGATGATGTGTGGGAAGCAAAAGCATGGGCCGATTTAAAATTGTACTTTCCTGATGCCAGAAATGGTAGCAGAATCATTCTGACCACCAGATTTCGAGAAGTCGCTCTTTATGCTAGTCAAAATGTTACTAAACTCCATCATTTACGTTCTTTGACCTTGCCTGAAATCTGGATCTTATTACAGAAGAAGGTATTTGGGAAAGAAATCTGCCCCGAAGAACTAAGTGAAGTAGGGAAAAGAACAGCAAAATTGTGTAAAGGGGTACCACTTTTCATAGTTCTAGTGGCTGGTCTTCTTGCAAAGACGGATGGTCCTAGAAAATGCTGGAAGAAAATGGAATCACTTTTTGGAGAACGAATCCAAACTGATACGGAGGCATTAGCAAAACTAAGTTACAATGATTTACCTGATATACTGAAACCATGCCTTCTGTATTTTGGAGCAATTTTTTAGGACAAGGAGATTTCAGTCTCAAATAACAAGCTTATGGATCGCCGAAGGATTCATAGAAAGTGATAAGGAGATGTGTCCGGAGGACACTGCAGAACATTACTTAAAGGATATGATTGGAAAAAACCTCTGTATGGGTCAAAATCCGACCCCACAATAATTAACGAAGTTAATTCCGTCGTAAGCTAATACGCGATTACAAGTGGTATGACCACTTGTAATCAGTGATACTTGATTGTCATCTAATTCTATCAGAAAGGCTACGGCCCGTTCGTCATTAAGAAGGAGCCTTTTCGTCATCACGAAAGCAAAGCTCCGACGTGGTCACGACCACTTATTGACAGCTCACAAAAGCTCACAGCTATAAATATTAAGAGAAGGAACCCTAAAAAGGGGGTTTCTTCTTCACCACTATTATGGAGAGAGAGAAAACACACAACAATACCCATATGATGGGAAAGAGTAACATCATTGTAAGGCTCTGAACCTTTGCATGGAGAGGCAGACAAAATCTATACTATCAATAAAGGCTCTTAACATTTTTCCTCCTAATTCTGAGTATTTGTTTTCATATCCTTCGCTTGGTCTTACGGATTATTATGGTTTGCTATGATTTTCCTGTGATTTATTTATATTATTTTGCACTCGTAAAGTATATGATAACTTTTGAACAAACAATTTGGCACCGTCTGTGGGGATTTCATATAAAAATCGCGTAGTTCTTCCATGGACCAAAAGAGAAGAAATGACCGAAAAGGAAAAACAACCCAGCTCAAACCAGCCAAGGCGGTACATCGGACAAGGGGAACTCGAAGATCTCAAATCAAGATCCAAACCCTCTCTCTCTGATCTCGGATAGTGCAAATGAGAAGAAGAAACCCCTCTAAGGGAAGATTTATGTAGGACATCTACCGCATCCATGATACAGGTCCCAGCCGGAAACCGGCACTGAGACATCTCAAACCGAGAGTCGCCCCGAGATAGCCTACATACCCCAATTGGGAAGACAACGTATAAACTGCTCAAGATCTCGAATCAAAACCGAGTTTTAGCACTCAATACCCGCAACACGAGGCAAATCAAACTTACAATGTTCAACTACGGTTGAACCAAGACTCAGGCTATGCGCCTTCGCCAATAAGTTTAACTACAGTTGAACTGGGACTCAGGCTATGCATCTTCGCCATCAAAATTAACAAAGTTCAACTACGGTTGAACCAAGATTCAGGCTATGCGCCTTCGCCAAAATGTTCGACTACGGTTGAACCAAGATTCAGGCTAGGCGGCTTCGCCAAAATATTCGACTACGGTTGAACCAAGATTCAGGCTATGCGCCTTCGCTAAAATGTTCAACTATGATTGAACCAAGACTCAGGCTATGTGCCTTCGCCAATAAGTTCAACTACAATTGAACTGGGACTCAGGCTATGCGCCTTCGCCATCAAAATTAACAAAGTTCAACTACGGTTGAACAAAGATTCAAGCTATGCGCCTTCGCCAAAATGTTCAACTACGGTTGAACCAAGACTCAGGCTATGCGCGTTCGCCAATAAGTTCAACTACGGTTGAACCAAGACTTAGGCTATGCGCCTTCGCCAATAAGTTCAACTACAGTTGAACTGAGACTCAATCTATGCGCCTTCGCCATCAAAATTAACAAAGTTCAACTACGGTTTAACCAAGATTCAGGCTATGCGCCTTCGCCAAAATGTTCGACTACGGTTGAACCAAGATTCAGGCTATGCGCCTTTGCCAAAATTTTCAACTACGGTAGAACCAAGACTCAGGCTATGCGCCTTCGCCAATAAGTTCAACTACAGTTGAACTGGGACTCAGGCTATGCGCCTTTGCCATCAAAATTAACAAAGTTCAACTACGGTTGAACCAAGAGTCAGGCTATGTGCTTCGCCAAAATGCTCAGCAATGGTTGAACCAAGACTCAGGCTATGCGCCTTCGCCAAAATGTTCAACTACGGTTTAACCAAGACTCAGGCTATGCGCCTTCGCCAAAATGTTCGACTACGGTTGAACCAAGTTTCAGGCTAGGCGCCTTCGCCAAAATGTTCGACTACGGTTGAACCAAGATTCACGCTATACGCCTTCGCTAAAATGTTCAACTACGGTTGAACCAAGACTCAGGCTATGTGCCTTCGCCAATAAGTTCAACTACAATTGAACTCGGACTCAGGCTTTGCGCCTTCGCCATCAAAATTAACAAAGTTCAACTACGGTTGAACAAAGATTCAAGCTATGCGCTTCGCCAAAATGTTCAACTATGGTTGAACCAAGACTCAGGCTATGCGCCTTCGCCAATAAGTTCAACTACGGTTGAACCAAGACTTAGGCTATGCGCCTTCGCCATCAAAATTAACAAAGTTCAACTACGGTTTAACCAAGATTCAGGCTATGCGCCTTCGCCAAAATGTCCGACTACGGTTGAACCAAGATTCAGGCTATGCGCCTTCGCCAAAATGTTCAACTACGGTTGAACCAAGACTCAGGCTATGCGCCTTCGCCAATAAGTTCAACTACAGTTGAACTGGGACTCAGGCTATGCGCCTTCGCCATCAAAATTAACAAAGTTCAACTACGATTGAACCAAGAGTCAGGCTATGTGCCTTCGCCAAAATGTTCAGCAATGGGTGAACCAAGACTCAGGCTATGCGCCTTCGCCAAAATGTTCAACTACGGTAGAACCAAGACTCGGGCTATCCGCCTTTGCCAATAAGTTCAACTACAGTTGAAGTGGAACTCAGGCTATGCGCCTTCGCCATCAAAATTAACAAATTTCAACTACGGTTGAACCAAGATTCAGGATATGCTCCTTCGCCAAAATGTTCGACTACGGTTGAACCAAGATTCAGGCTATGTGCCTTCGCCAAAATGTTCAACTACGGTTGAACCAAGACTCAGGCTATGCGCCTTCGCCAATAAGTTCAACTACTGTTGAACTGGGACTCAGGCTATGCATCTTAGCCATAAAAATTAACAAAGTTCAACTACGGTTGAACCAAGATTCAGGCTATGCGCCTTCGCCAAAATGTTTAACTACGGTTGAACCAAGACTTAGGCTATGCGCCTTTGCCAAAATGTTCAACTACAGTTTAACCAAGACTTAGGCTACGCGCCTTCGCCATCAAAATTAACAAAGTTCAACTACGGTTGAACCAAGATTCAGGCTATGCGCCTTCGCCAAAATGTTCGACTACAGTTGAACCAAGATTCAGGCTATGCGCCTTCGCCGATAAGTTCAACTACAGTTGAACTAGGACTCAGGCTATGCGCCGTCGCCATCAAAATTAACAAAGTTCAACTACGGTTGAGCCAAGATTCAGGCTATGCGCCTTCGCCAAAATATTCGACTACGGTTGAACCAAGATTCAGGCTATGCGCCTTCGCCAAAATGTTCAACTACAGTTGAACCAAGACTCAGGCTATGCGCCTTCGCCAATAAGTTCAACTATAGTTGAACTAGGACTCAGGCTGTGCGCCTTCGCCATCAAAATTAAAAATGTTCGACTATGGTTCAACCAAGATTCAGACTATGCGCCTTCGCCAAAATGTTCACCTACGGTTGAACCAAGACTCAGGCTATCCGCCTTCACCAATAAGTTCAACTACAGTTGAACTAGGACTCAAGCTATGCGCCTTCGCCATCAAAATTAATAAAGTTCAACAACAGTTGAATTGGGACTCAGGCTATACGCCTTCGCCAAAACGTTCAACTACGGTTTAACCAAGACTCAGGCTATGCGCCTTCGCCAATAAGTTCAACTACAGTTGAATTGGGACTCAGGCTAGGCGCCCTCGCCAATACATTCAACTACGGTCGAACCAAGACTAAGGATGGACGCCTTCATCCTCAAATCTAACAGATTTAATCATAGTCGAACTAGGACTCTCAGGACAAACGCCTTCATCACTGAACTCGGCAAAGCCCGGCCTCCGACGAATCAAGGCGCAAGTTAGGCACCCTCGCCATTCAAGTAAGTACTCCCAACTCGAACTAGGATTAGGGCCACGAAAAGTTTGGCCCCTGTCAAACTACTAGGCCGTGCTTTTTACCATCACGACTGGTAGTTCGACCGCGCCCAAACTGGAACTAAGGCTAAGTGCCGCTATCGCCAAATAACGGCTACGACTTGCTCACACCGAGCCAAAAAAAAGAAAAAAGAGAAGCAAGAAACACCTAAAACACCGAACGGCGAAAAAGACAAGAAAAAATACATAACAAATCCTTTCACTCGGTGCCACCCGCGCCACCATCTGCATCATTATCAGCCCCTAGCGTTGCTACGTTAAAACCACAGTGGGTACGGGCCTCACGAGTCTTCTGACGTGCTTCCTCGAAAGCAGCTTCGGTCACGACACCGGCCTCCCATAAATGTTTATATACATTCCGCTGGGTGTCAGTAAACGCCCAAAATTCACAAGATTGGTTGTAAGAGGCGGCCTAATCTTGTAGGCGCTGATTCTCTCCTTCTAAGGCCGTAATTTGGTCCGCTATATCTTGGGCATTCTGCTCAAAGATGTCGATTCTTTCCTCTAGTCCTGCCTCTCTAAAGGCCGCTGCAGCCCTCTCCAATGCTCGCTGGGACTCGTGAACACGAATCGCTTCCTCCAGCCTTGCGGCCCTCACCGAGGCGGCCCCTGCCTGTAGCCTCAAAGCCGCGACCTCATCCTCCAATGCAACCACCTTCACATTCCATGCCACAGCGGCCTCCGCTGCCTTAGCCTGGCTCTGGCGCTCCCTCTCAGCTGCAGCCCGCCTTCCCGCTTTAAGCTCCTCGTCTTTCTGAGGAAGATGCTCCTCGAGAGTGCGTATTCTGCCAAGTGTTTTCTGCATCAGAAGCTCTCACCTCGCCAGCTCCTCGACCAAGGCCCGGCTATGGGGGTCGTTCCTTAAGCACTCGCACATCCCTCGCCATCGATCTCGGTAGTGACGGTACTTCTCCAGCACCGGCAAAAAGACCCCCGAGCAGATGTGGGCGAACGGATCCCCTCCACCTCCAACAATAAGTTTTCAAAGCAAAGACAACGATCAAGATAAAAGAATAAACTAAGAGAAAAACGGACTAAGGTCATAACACGTACCCTCAAGCCCATTACGTCCACTTCATTCACCAGCCCAATATCCGTGACGCCCCTCAATAACGCGTTATCGGCCTCCGAGTATGGCACCTCAAACAGCGGCACCAAGATATTCCCTTTGAGCAATAAATTCGACTCCGTGGGAATCTCAACAAAGCGAGATCGCCCCTCTGCACGCACCGTTGAATTGGTGAGGCCTTCTTGAAACATGCGGACATCGTCAGGGTCCAAATCAGACTCGGACTCGTACTCATCTCCTACGGCACCTCTTCCGCCCTCCGTCGCCCGCGAGGTAGAACCACCCACCACAGCCACCGAAGGGGCGCTTGCTTCACTAACAATACCAGCCGCTGAGGAACTGCCTCCCATCTCAGCGACTGGAACCATCAATTGAGTCGCCGAAACGACAGTATCATCATGTCCTAAGCCAACCGGGGCAATCCCCACTGTTTGTCTGCCCTCAAGGGCAGGCGCCGCAGCCGCACTCCTCTCCGCATCCGCTGGGGGAGAGTCCAAATTAATCACCACAGGTGGAGCCGTCGTGAATGCAACCCTCCGCCTTACTAATGGCCTCTCCTCCTCCTCTTTATTTAAGGGCTATTCCGCCCTGGGACGCACAACCCTCGATGGCCCCTCGTCCCGAAGTGCAGCCCGTGCTGGAGAATGAGCCGCCGAAGATTCAACCGACGCCGCCCTCAGAACTGGGCGCAACACAGGTGCTGCAATAAGCCGAGCAGTCGCACCCGGCTGACGAAAGGACAGCTGAGGAGCCCTGACACGACGTGACCTTCCTGATCATAGAAAAACAAAGTTGGTAAGTAGAAATGAAATAGAACGAAATAGAAGAAAAAGTCGAATTCTCACTGGCAACGGGCCTACGGCCATGCATCTCCCAGAAAGATGCCCATGTGCGTATCCCCATTGTATGGGGGAACACGTCCTCAACCCACTCACGTATCCAAGGCAACGGAGTCGGCGACGACATGTCGGTTACAAAAAATGACACGAAATAATGCTTATGAGCACGAGGTACAAGGAGGGGCAGAAAAGGGAATTCGACCAGATGCTTTGGGAACCTAGCAGGGTCCGCTACTAGATGCTCGGTCTTGATATAAAAGAAGTGCTCGAAAGGGCGAGGGTCGACCTCATCATCCAATCTCATGACCAGGCCCCTCGACCCACGAGGGTATGCCTGAATCATGGTACCATAGACTCTCTAGGGAGCGTAGAGACTAAGCACGTGCTCCAGCGTGGCCTCCCTACGGGCCAATTCCGCATACTTGATGAACATTGCAAGCAGCTTGTAAAGAGAAGGAGCAAGCTGACCCGGGCATACCCCGCAATATCGATAGAAGTCGACCACTAGCATTGAGAGATGGAGCTTGAATCCTAACTTGAAGGGATAAGCGTAAAAGATGCAATATCCACTGCGGTCGGTATGGACCCTCTCCTCACTTCTAGCAAGAACAATGTCGGCATAGCTGGGGATATCCCACTGTTCCCGCAGTTGAGCCATAACTAATTCCCCCATTAACGGGGCTCCATCCACCTGATCCTCCCCACCACCGACAGTGAAGTCAGTCATCAGGCCCCCAGGCAGAGATACTATCTCGTCAACCGACGGAACTCCATCGGTCTCCACCAGCCCTACACCTCCCACTGTCAGAGATGGCCCTTCAACCACCAGGAAGTTTGCCAAAAGATTTGTCGGAAGAACTATTTGGGAAGAACTGCCTGCTATTGTTGATTCACGAACAAGAAAAAAGCGAGATTCGACGGAAAGGATGAAGGTTATAATGATTGGAAGACAAATATGAAAATGAACTAGCAAGAGGGAAAGCTTCTTCAGAAATCTCTCTCAGACAAACAACGAAAGTATGAGAGGCAAATGACTCGGCCCCTTATTTATAGGGAAACACCGGTGGCTTTCACGAAACCCAATATCCATCATTAAATACATGACCAACCGCAAAACGGTTCAGTTCTACAGAAACGTGCGTCATTATGACAGGTCCATGAAGTGGTTTTTCAGTCGCCAATCAGCGTTTCACCTTCGAAACGTTTGTAACGACCCGTGAACGCTGAGGAGACATTTCGGGCACCCTCAGAAGTTTGAACGTCGCCAAATACGTACCAAGCGTACCCCTATTCCCCACGACTGAATAGCGTACAACCCTTCCGCCGGGGTCGATGGTGCGCATTCTCAAGCAAACGTAAGGATTAGAGCATAATAAATTTTGGCCTCGTCCGAACTAAGCTAAAAGGCCAAGTGCCTTCGCCAAGAAAGAGAGTTCGACCTTAATTGAACGACGATATGATAACACTGACGAAACACTAAGCAACACTATAAGGCTAAGGGCTGTCGCCAAAAAGAATTCGGCCTCGACCGAAATAATATTCGGCTTCGTCCAAAACCACATTCGATCTCCCCATCCAAGTTCCTCAAACTTACGATTGGTGAAATCCGCTCATCAAGCTCGACCTAGGGACGACCTCAATAAGTGTAGGGACTAACTGTTTGGGTCAAAATCTGACCCCATAATAATTAACAAAGTTAATTCGGTCGTAAGCTAATACGCAATTACAAGTGGTATGACCACTTGTAATCAGTGATACTTGATTATCATCTAATTCTATCGGAAATGCTACGGCCCGTTCATTATCACGAAGGAGCTTTTTCGTCATCATGAAGGCAAAGCTCCGACGTGGTCACGTCCACTTATTGACAGCTCACAAAAGCTCACAGCTATAAATATTAAGAGAAGGAACCCTAAAAAGGGGGCTTCTTCTTCGCCACTATTCCCGAGAGAGAGAAAACACACAATAGTACCCATATGATAGGAAAGAGTAACACCATTGTAAGGCTCTGAACCTCTCCATGGAGAGGCAGACAAAATCTATACTATCAATAAAGGCCCTTAACATTTTTCCTCCTAATTCTGAGTACTTCTTTTCATATCCTTCGCTTGGTCTTATGGATTATTATGGTTTGCTATGATTTTCCCGTGATTTATTTATATTGTTTTGCACTCGTAAAGTATGTGATAACTTTTGAGCAAACAACCTCATCACAGTGACTAAGAGATCAAGCAGAAAGATAAAAGCTTGTCGTCTGCAAAACCTAGCGCTCAAGTTCTGCAAGGCAAAAGCCGAGGTAGATAATTTCTTACTGTGTCTAAAAAGGTATATACCCCTTCTATGTTTCTCTAACTTCTAATTAATTTAGACTTCCTCTATTGTTCCTCATTCTACTTAAATGTTTCATTGCCAGGGATTACGATACCAATCCTTCATATTTTTTTTTTCTAAAAAGCCTTCGCACCGCCGCTTATCATTTTGTTCTAATCAGGATGATCTTGCTGGGTGGAGGCCATCATGCTCACATGCTCGTTTAGTATTATTCAGGGATGTCAGTGATAATACATGTTCTTCAATGGGACATGCCTCTATCATCTTTGGCAGCTTCAAATTTCTTAGCGTGTTGGATTTGGAGTTCGTTGTTGTGGAATCTTTTCCCACTTAACTTAACTATCTACGGTACCTCGATGTCCAAACTACTATGGATTCTATCCCGTCATCTATTGAAAATCTTCCGAATCTTCACACTTTCATAGTCAAAAGAACTGGAGGATAGGAAGTACAGTTTCCAAATACTTTTTGGAAGTTGATTAAGTTAAGACATGTAAGCATTAGTTGTATGGGTCAGAATCTGACCACATATTAATTACGAAACTAGCCATATCCTCAATAATCTACAATTGATAAGTGGCACGACCACTCTGAATGAATGAGAATTGACACCCATATGGTTCGATCGACAGGGTTACGACCTTCCCATGCTTCGGGGGCGAAAACTCGACATGGACACGGCTATTTATCGCCAACTCACGAAGCTCACAGCTATAAATATCAAGAGAGAGAACCCTAAGAAGGGGCTTCTTCTTCAACACTATTCACAAGAGAGAAATACACAACAATACGCATATTATGGGAGAATGGAACATCATTGTAAGGCTCTGAACCTCTTCAAGGAGAGGCACACCAAATCACTACAATCAATAAAGTCTCCTTATATATTTCCCCTTAATTCTCAATGCTTGTCTTCATATCTTTCGCTTGGTCTAATGATTTATTATGATTTACCCTAATTTATTTTTGATTGTTTTATGCTTGTAAAGTATCTTGATAACTTTTGAGCCAAACAATTTGGCGCCGTCTGTGGGGATTTCATAGCAAGATCGCTTAGTTCCCCCCTGGACCAGAGCGAAAGAGTGCCCAAGAAAGTAAATAAGCCAGTTCGAACGAGTCAAAAGCAGTACATCGAGCAAAGGAATTCGAAGGCCTCAACGAAAACCCGAATCCTTTGTGTCTATGACCTCGAACAATGCAAACAAGAAAAAGAAGCCCCTCCTAAGGGAGGATCTATGTAAAATATCTCCCACATCCCTAATACGGGATCCAGCCGGAAACCGGTGAAGAAATATCTCAAACCGGGTTCCACCTCAGGACAACCTACATACCCTGATTAGGAAGACAACATATAAGCTATACAAGATCTCAAATCAAAATCGAGACTCGACACCCAATACCCATGGCATTGGGCCAATCAAATTCAGTAAGTTCGACCTCAGTCGATCTGGGACTCAGGCCACGCGCCTTCGCCATTTAATTCAACGAGTTTGACCTCACTCGAACTATCAGGCCAAGTGCCTTCGCCATCAAATTCAGTAAGTTCGACCTCAATCGAACTGGGACTCAGGCCAAGCGCCTTCGCCATCAAATTCAGTAAGTTCGACCTCAATCAAACTGGGACTCAGGCCAAGCGCCTTCGCCATTCAATTCAAGGGGTTAGACCTCGCTCGAACTATAAGGCCAAGTGCCTTTGCCATCAAATTTAACAAGTTCAACTTCAGTTGAACTGGGACTCAGGCTAAGAGCCTTCGACATTAAAATCAACGGGTTCAACCCCGCTCGAACTACAAGGCCAAGTGCCTTTGCCATCAAATTCAGTATGTTCGACCTCAGTCGAACTGGGACTCAGGCCAAGCGCCTTCGCCACTTAATTCAATAGGTTTGACCTCGCTCGAACTATTAGGCCAAGCGCCTTTGCCATTTAATTCAATGGTTTCGACCTCGCTCGAACAATAAGGCCAAGTGCATTGGCCATCAAATTTAACAAGTTCAACTTCAGTTGAACTTGGACTCAGGCTAAGCGCCTTCAAAATTAAACTCAACGGGTTCGACCTCGCTCGAACTACAAGGCCAAGTGCCTTTGCCATCAAATTCAGTAAGTTCGACCTCAGTCGAATAGGGACTCAGGCCAAGCGCCTTCGCCATCAAATTCAATAAGTTCGACCTCAATAGAACTGGGACTCAGGCCAAGTGCCTTCACCATTTAATTCAACGGGTTTGACCTCACTCGAACTATAAGGCCAAGTACCTTCGCCATCAAATTTATCAAGTTCAACTTTAGTTGAACTGGGACTCAGGCTAAGCGCCTTTGACATTAAACTCAACGGGTTCGACCCTGCTCGAACTACAAGGCCAAGTTCATTCGCTATCAAATTTAACAAGTTCAACTTCAGTTGAACTGGGACTCAGGCTAAGGGCCTTCGACATTAAACTCAACGAGTTCGACCTCACTTGAACTATCAGGCGAAGCGCCTTCGTCATTAAACTCGGCAAGTCCAACCTTCGATGAACCGAGGCACAGGCTAAGCATCCTCGCCATTCAAGTAAGTTCTTCTCATTTGAACTAAGATTCAGTCCACAAGCCGTTACCTCCAAGTTAATGTTCAGCCCCGGTCAAACTACAAGGCCGTGTTTTTTACCATCACGGCCGGTAGTTCGACCGCGTCTGAACTGGGACTAAGGCTAAGTGCCACTATTGCCAAACAACGGTTCCGACTCGCTCACACCAAGTCAGAGAAGCAAAATCATTAACGATCAAAAATAATACACCGACCCCAGTTGATCTCAAAGGCGAGTCATCTCTTCGACGATGTGCAAAAGAAAGTTTAAAGGGGAAAAAGGGAAGGTGCAAAAATAAGTACAGGACAAGCAGCAGAAAAGAGAATTTATTTATCTACAAAGTTGAGTGCGGGTCATCCCCGCTTACATCCGGCCAAGGCTGGTCAACACAAAAAAGAAAAGAAAAGAAGAACAAGAAACACCTGATGCCAAATGGCAAATAGAGCAAAAAAAATCAATAACAAATCTATTTTTTACTCGGCGCCATCCGTGCCACCATCAACCTCCAGCGTTGCCGCATCAAAACCACAGTCGGCACGGGCCTCACGAGCCTTCTGGCGCGCCACCTCGAAAGCGACTTCGGTCACAATACCGGCCTCCCACAAGTTCTTATAAACGTCAGGGCCTCAGCGTAGACCCAAAGCTCACGAGTCTGGCTGGAAGCAGCAGCTTTGTCCCGTAGCCACCGATTCTCTCCTTCCAAGGCCGCAATCTGATCCGCCATAACTTGGGCCTCTTGCTCGAGAATACCGATCCGCTCCTCTAGCCCTTCTTCTCTATTGGCCGTCGTAGCCCTCTCCGACTCCCACTGAGACTCGTGCACGCGGATCACTTCCTCCAACCCTGCAACCCTCGTTGAGGAAGCCCTCGCATGCAGTTTCAAAGCTGCAGCTTCACCCTCCTGCGCCGCCACTTTCCCATTCCATGCCGCAGTGGCCTCCGCTGCCTTAATCTGGCTCTGCTCCGCCTCCGACTCCATTTCCCTCAACTTGCTCTACAGGCGCTCACACTCAGTTGCAACCCTCTTTCCCACCTTAAGCTCTTCATCCTTCCGACGGAGCTGCTCTTCGAGAGCACTTCTGCTGTCAAGTGCCTGCTGCAACTGCTGTCCTCACCTCGCCAACTCCTCACCCAGAGCTTGGTTGCGGGGGTCGCTCCTACAACGCTCATGCATATTTCGACAATGGTCACGGTAGCGACGATACTTCCCTAGTGCCTGCAGAAAGATCCTCGAGCGAACGTTCGCTCGACGAATGCTCTCCACCTCCAACAACTAAGTCTACAAAACAAAGGCAACTATTAAAATAAAGAATGGGCTAAGGCAAAGGAGAAACAAACCAAAGTCGTATTACATACCCTCGGGCCCATCACGACCACTTCATTCATCACCCCGATATCCGAAACGTCCCTCAACGACGCGTTCTCAGTCTTCGAGCACAGTAGCTCAAACTGCGGCACCAAGCTATTCCTTTGGAGCAGTAAATTTAACTCTGTGGGAACCTCCATAAGTGAGCTTGCCCCTCCAAGCGCACCGTTAAATTGGTGAAACCTTCTTGAAGCATACGGACATCGTCGGGATCCAGGTGGGATTCGGACTCATACTCATCCTCTACCACATTCCTTCCCCCTTCCGCCACCAATGAGGTAGAACAGCCCGCCGTAGCCATCAAAAGGGCACTTAAATCAACAACAGCAGCCGGTGAGGAACGACCTTTCGTCTCAACAACTGAAATATCCAATTGAGTCACCGAAGTGACATCACCATCCTGGCTTAAGTTAACCGGGGCAACCCCCATTGTTTGCCCACCCTCAATAGCGGGCACCGCAACCGCACTTCTCTCTGACTCCGCTGGGGAGAGTCCAAATTAATTACCATGGGAGGAGCTAGCGTGAATGCCGCCCTCTGCCTCTGCAACGGCCTCTCTTCCTCCCCATTCAATGGTGACTCCACTCGAGGACGAACATCCCCTAGCAACCCTTCATCTCGAAGAATAGCACGTGACAGAGAAGGGGCCGTTGATGACTCAACTGATGCTGCCCTAGGTACTGCGCTTGGCACCGGTGTTACAGCAAGCCGAGCAATCGCAACCGACCGACGAAAGGCCAACCGAGGAGCCCTGACGCGATGTGCCCTCCCTGACCATAACAAGCAAACAAAGTCAATAAAAGGAATCAAAAAAAAATGAAAGAGAAGAAGAGGCCGATATTCCACCTTTCACGGGCCGGCGACCATGCCTCTCCCAGAAAGACGCCCATGTGCGAATCCCCACCGTATGGGGGAGAACGACCTCAACCCACTCACGTATCCCAGCCAACGGAGGCGGCAGCAACTTTTCGGCTACAAAAACAATGACATGAGTCAACGCTTATGAACATTAGAAGAAAAGAGAGTTAAAAAAGGGTATTTTATGGCGCAAATCTCAATCCTCCACAGCATATCGCATATACCATACCATACTAGGATAATATAAGAACTCCATCTCCCTTCTGAGCCACAAACATCTATGTACTCAACTAGTCAAGAACTTTCGTTTGGTCCCACCTAGAAGAAAATCACTATACATACCATGCTCCGCAAGCCCATGGAAAATATACATCTCCAAACCGCGGTAAAAACCATCAAGAACTCTCTGAGCCCCCCCTGCAAAAATCAGACCTGCTAGGACTGAATCCTTCTAACTCGACCAAGCTAAGCAAACCGTCAAAACCTAAGAACATTACCGCAAAATACCTATAAGAACTCATTACTTCGAACACAAACAAGGAACAAATCATATCCTTACCATACCGGTCCGGTCTACTACCAATCTATCCCATCTATCTAAATTTCCTTCTGATTCATCTTCAACTTGATATTTCCTTTTTTTTGCTGTAGCACCACAATTCCTCAACTCAGACTTACCACACGGAACCAAGCATAAAGCCACACCGTCTAAGGCTTATAAGTTATTGAATACTTTCTTAAACATTCCCAAAAGTACCACATTCCAAAATATTTTACTCTAAAGAACTTTCTATGAATCTAAATCCGTTACCTTTATCTTCTTGGTACTGATACATAGAATCCCATAATTAACATAGGAATACCACAAGTCTTGACCTCTTCCAATGGAGACTCAGTTTCTAATCACATATACAACTTTAAGATACCCAATTGTTACATGTAGAATCTTGAACACATTAGAAACATTCTCGGGAGTCATTTACTCTATTTAAACTGAAATTAGCCTGATCAAATGAACAAAACCACCCGTGCCTCATTAGCACTCTGACACCGCAGGATGTGATCTCATCCCAATACAAACAAGCATCTTCCTGCTCTATGCACCGAGCATTCTTTACCAACAACAACTTAAGACATCCTGTGATTCTCACACACCTACGAAGCACCATATAACCTTTGTCAAAATTTTCCTTCACTAGAGCCATCCTCGACCTCAATCTCCGTAAGCCATAACTGACTCACCAACACACCTCAAACTAGAACCAACATAGCACATAACTGTGTAATCAACTTAATCAATAACAAACTCCCCCACTTGGCTCGAAGCCATAGATCAAAACACACCCAATAACTCATAACGCATATACTCTATTGCTGCCGTAATACCATAGTGAGATTAAACTCAATCCTTCATAAGCTTGTGGAAACACAATTCATCTAGTGCTTTAAATCTTTGGCAAATCTCGTCCTCATTCTCGCAACAGTTAATCCCACTCTCTTAAGTGAACCAAAAATTCAAATTTCAACACGTATATTTCACCTGCACATGAGATCTTCTAACAGTTATATAAGGATCACACAACCCCAGAACTCTTCGCAAGAGATAACCCACCTGCTTTGCCTCTAACTAGCATTTTTGTATACCTTCCACCATCTTAAATTGTACGCAGTCACTTATTCTTCCTGAGTCTGAACTCATACCGCAACATAAAATTTGCTTCACTCTCAACTAAGAAATATGAAAAGATCCTTCATACGCCCATAACTCGGGGCAAGACCTCGTATCAAGATGGAATTCCAGCACTTAATAGTTCGTCTATCCTTCAGCAGGCCTTTCTTATCACTCCCACGTCATATAGATACATCTCGCAGTACTAACATACTCATCACTTAGTTATCCAGCCATCACTTCCACTAATAGGGACAATACCAAACATATAAATTCAAAACACTTGCTCACATAATCAACACCTCGGTGCTCAAGCCATAGGCAAAGATTCGGCCTCAAGTCCTCGAGACTGGCCCGACATTAATTCACATCTGATATTGAGCGCTCATGCGCGCATGTGAACACGTGGAAGGAATTGCAAGGCTAGTCGACACATCTCCAATTCGAAGTCAAATAGCTAAACAGCAATAAAGCAGGCTAAAATATGATTTAATAATTTCTAAACAGCAGATAACACTATAACAATGCGGAAGTACAACCGAAACACAGCCCAAATCGGGGGTGTCACTAGTCACGAGCATCTATTAGAGTATAAATACAACTACAAGGTCTAAAATATACAAAAAAAATAGGACGGATGAACGAAAAAAGAGAAAAGTGGTGCTGCGAGCGCTGACACCCACCTCGCTAAACTCCGATAACCCAGCCTCCAATCAGCCAAAAACTCTCTACCGAGTGTATAAATACCTGCATCTTCACACAAAGTGCAGGGAGTAAAGTGAGTACTCCAACTCAGTGAGTAATAAAGGTAAATAACAACTGAGCAGCAAAAAAACACATAAAGCCAATCGAGATGCTATATAGAAGCAGTGTAAAACCTTCTGAGAAAAAAAACAATGAAGCTGTGAAATCTTTAGAAACATCTTAGCTCAGTTTAAACCTCTTTTGAAAATGACTTTTTCAATAGTTATGCAAATGAATGCAAAATAGTTAGTGTTGGTAAGCATAAAAATCCGCCCCTCGAGCACAAATACCACAGTATAACAAGTAAAATTACAAGTAAATATGAAAGATGAACACATAAAGGTTCGGCCCTCGGGCACAACTCAGAATAGTACCAGCCCTCGGGCTCACTCTCAGAAAAATATCATCCCCTCGGGCTCGCTTTCAGAGCAAAATTAGCCCCTCGAGTTTGATAAGTTAGGATATTACCATGAAAATGCCCCTACTTGCTATTGTTTTGATTATGAATTGCTACAAAATAGACCCAAAATGCTTATAAGATGTGCTTGATTGCAGGTTTGAGCGACAAGGTAACAAATGTCAAAGATCGGCTCAAAACAGAGTGAAACCTGCCTAAGTGTCAAAGACCAAGTGAAATTAAGGAACAAAAAGGCCTAGCGCGGACCGCACTGATATGCCACGCGACCGCGCTAGGAGATTTAGAGAATGGGTAATTGCTGTTGCAAGACACGTAGCCACGCTACACTTCTACGCGGTCCGTGCCAGTAAGATTTAGAGACCCACAAGTGCAAGCTAAAAGCCCACGTGGCCTCGCTACGTATCAATGCGGTCCGCGTGGATGAGAATCAGAGAACTGGAGATTTGGCCAAGTCAAGCCACGCGGCCGTGCTGCCTTATTGCACGGCCCGCGCCATCTTCCACCGCGGCCGCATTACATTTCTGCGCGGTTCGTGGTCCCCAACTTCAGAGATGAGATTTTAAGAGTCGAAGAGCCAACGCGGTCACGCTACCTTTTTGCGCGGTCCGCGCCAACCCCACAGGGGTATTTTTGTCCAATTTTTCCAGTCCGGTATAAATAAAATATTTTACCATTTTTAGGTTAAGTTGTATTTTACAGAACAGAGTTGCGCTCGTGAGGACGAAAGATTTAGCCTATTTTGGCATTTTAGTATTAATTTCTCAATAGATTCTTGTAGTTTCTTTTTAGTTATTAATTAATATGGTTATTTCGTCTTCTATTTCTTTTATTTCTTCTATAATTATGTCTAGCTAAACCCATTAGCTAGGGTTGTTGCTCAACCCTAGTGTGGGTAGTTGATGTGTGCTGCATTCTAGGGTGAGATTGAGATTGGGTATTTGTTATTTGGGTTAATTTTGTGTTTCAATCAAGAATTTGTGGTTGCAAACATGAATTCAAAGCTTAGTGGGTATAACTCTTCTTGAGAAAGAGAGTCTATGACCCTAAAGTTAACCTAACAAGGAATTGGGATGGACCCATGAGAATAGTAGTCCCAATTAACGGGTTAAACCTCGAGAGAGTAATTACCCTACTTGAACCCTAGTTTCTTGGTCAAATTGGCCAACCCAATTGGTCTCGAGAGAGTCAATTGGGCAAAATCGTTCTCTCTACCGAGAGGTGTGAGAATGAATACAATTGTGCAACGGTTATAGCATAAGCCCCAAATATATCAATCTCCCCTTAGTAACTTCTACCCGTTAGCTAGCCACCTAGGTAGTGTCATGACCCTAGTGCCTTTCCCCATATTAATTACAACCTAGCAATATTTCCTTAGCATAATTTAGCTTTAATTCTTAGAGTTCAATAGTAGTTTTAAATATAAAAACCCCCAAAAGTGTTAGGAGTGCAATTAGAAGTACAAATGTAATTCTAGGCTAAACAGACAATACAATTCCACTCCAAGCTCCCTGTGGAAATTCGATCCCGAACCACTATTCGGGTAAAAGCTGTAGCAACCCGCTCTCCTTACATTCGTGTAGCATTGAGTTGGCAGCGATCACTTTTAGGTGCCGTTGTCGGGGAGCTTACGGTGTTGACTATCTATGTAGCTAGTTTTGTGTTTTCCTTCTCTTTCCTTATTGTTTACTATTTGTTTGTGTCGATCTATTAGGTAAAAATGGATCTAAATGGAAATGACCCTCTAGGAAACGTGGTCGCGGGGGAGGAGGTTGAGGATCTTGAACAAAAAGATGTATTACCTCAAGCTCGAAGGAGAGGACGAAATGCCAATGCGAATGCCAATGCAAATGAGAACATACCAGACCCTCCTCTACCTCCACCACGAGTGGCCCCAAGAGTTCTCCCTAATCAAGGGTACGCAAGTTCCATTGTTCCTCCCCGAATCTGAGCGGGGAACTTTCAAATTACAAATGTTATGCTGACCCTGCTCGAGCAAAGAGGGTATTTTACGGGCCCCTGTTGATACCCAATTTTTTCCTAAGTATTTTTATATCCAAAATACTTCCAAAATATCATATATGTGCATATATAAGCACACCCTAAAGTTTGGTACTTTTCCAATTTATTTAATGATTTTTAAACTAATTTATTACCTATTTTAATACAACAAAATCCAGTAATTATTTCCAAAATTATCAGTTTTGGTGAATAACTTATTTTATCCTTATATTTACACCAAAATATAATTAAGGCAATTTTTACATATTTTTACGAATTTATTTGGTATTTTTAAAGCTAAATTGTATATATTTGCAATCATAGCCTATTTTACGATTAATAGTATTTTATAATTACAAAATTAGTTCCAGTATTTTTTAAATATTATTTATCAATTATTAAGGGATTCATTTCTTTTGATTTCTTCCAAAGTCATTTTCACTATTTTTATAAAATTAAACAAAGGAAAATTGGCTATTTAAATACTAGCCCCATCTATCTCAATTTTAGCCTTAAAATTGGGTCCAATCTCAGCCCAAATTCCCAACCCAATTCCGTTTAAACCTAACCCACGACCCAATTCTAAATAACCCAACCCAGACTCCTTTTTATCCCGGCAGTTGATCTTAGAGATCAACGGCCCCTATTCGCCCCTTCCTTTTTTATCCCATGCGACTACCCTACTCCTCTCATTCCTCCTAATCCGCCGCCCTCGAATCCCCTCTCCCTTCTGATTCTCTCTAAGACATAAACCTAAACCTAGCCGCCTCCCTCCGATTACCACCCAAAACCGCCTGAATCCATGGCTTCCAAAGCCATTGAAGGCCTGTACTTGCCTCCAATGGCTCCTGCATGCCTGTTGTTTGAAGAATCGAGGCCAGACCTCGAAGGTCTTCACTCAGAGCTTCACCTATTCGAAGATCCCGGCCAGCTCCGGCCTTGCTCCGGTGGCTCTTGGTCTTTTGAGCCTGATCATGATATTCTCTGGCTTAGATCGTGACTTTTCCAGGATTTCTCGCTTCTAGGTTTCTTCTGAAACCCTAGCCTTTCGAGGTTCTCCTGATTTCCCTAGATCTGTTCTAGATCTATGTTTATTTTAAGGTTTTTAAATGATTTCTCAAAGTTTCTTTCAAAAGTTTGCTTGCATTTCTCTGATTTTACATGCCCTACTGTGATTCTTATGTGCTTTCTTTTACTGTGTTTTGCACGATTTTTATTTTATTATGTTATCATGAAGTTTCTGGGGAATACATATTTAAGGTCTCAGTCCCTTTGAGTTTTCTGAACTTATTTCGTTAGTATTTTTGCCTGACTTGCTTATTTTCGTCTCTAGACTCGATTAATGGTAAAAACCCTAGAATTTGTGGGTTTATTCGAGTTTGGAGGCCACTTGTTACGTGATTTGTGTGTTTCTCATCGCTAAACTTGCTTGGTTTCAAAACCCCTAATCTCTGAGTTCCTGAAGTTGTTTCATCTATGTTTCAACTTTGTTTCTTCATGTGGTTCTGACTTTTTGCTAAAATCTATAAGACCTTATTTACTTGACCTGCTTGGCATGTTTCTGATACCCCCTTCCCCTGTTACTAGATTAGCCTATACGACTATCATGTTTCTCTAGCATTACTGTTTCTCTTTGCCATGATTTAACCTCACACGCACAATGTTGTGCATTCTTTATATACACTGGTTGTCCCTCTAGAATTTTGGGATTGATTTCAGACTTCCTTGTGTAAGCATGATTGATTCTTTCCTTGTTTTATTTGAAAACTCTCTTTAACCTTTCGATTCCCCTATTTCTGACTTGGTTCATTAGTGATTTTGAATCCTTGATTCCCTGATTTACTATGTACTAATTGATTTACTTTGTTCTTGCCTTATTTACTTAACCGTGTATTTCAAATTTTCTTTCCTTAATTACAACCCCTATGTATTTGCCCCTTATTTGTATGCTATGCACAATATGTTTACTTGATCTCTTCCTTAAATAACTTCTGCCCTTTATCGTTCAAATTTGAATTCCTCAATTAAAAGGATTTTCTACTACTGATTGATTCTAATTGATACATGATTATTTTCTTACCTTGTTCCCTACCTGATTTCAAACTATAAATACCTCCTCCTTTCTTAGCACACACACGACCAATACTCGAGTCTTTTTCTGAAATCACACTCACACGTATAAGTATACTCTTGCTATTTGTACCGTGGTTTGCTACAAGATTTCTGCTTTCTTTGCTTTCTGAAACTGGTTGTCCTAGTTTTAATTCTAGCCTCAACTCCAATGTGTTTACTTACCAGTTCTTATGTCCATGTTTACTTTAATGTCTGAAGTATTTAATCTTTGTGCAATGTGCTCACTTCTTGTAATGAATTCCATTCCTATATCCCCTTATGTGTTTTGAGCTATGGTTAAAAAACATGGCAATATATTTAAAGTTATTGTCCATGGATATGAACTGGACCCTTTGGTCCCCAAGCTCTTTCAATTTCCCATCCCCATTCCCTTACTATGTGTGCTGAGTTAAAGCTTTGTCCTGACAGTATTCTAATTACTGCCCAGGTCATGGCTTGACCTTCAATAGGTCCTTACTCTCCAATGTTTGGCCAACAGGT
The DNA here is from genome assembly GCA_026770625.1 of Nicotiana glauca. Taxonomy (NCBI): domain Eukaryota; kingdom Viridiplantae; phylum Streptophyta; class Magnoliopsida; order Solanales; family Solanaceae; genus Nicotiana; species Nicotiana glauca. Next base: position 35,908 of record MU741907.1, read on the forward strand.
TTGGTCAAGGGTGTGCCAGCCTACCTCACGGTTAGGTATGACCACCAGCCTGCCTTGGCACTCCCTACCCCTCTCTATTACACTTGCACTCATTCTTAGAACTTAAGTTCTGCCCCTCTCTTGTGAGTCTTGCCTTGGGACCCCCGAGCTCCCTCTGAACTTGGACACCTGAGGGCTGGCCCTTCCACACTGCACTACAACTCATTCTGATTAGCATCTTGGGTATAAGCACTGTCCGGGGTTCCTGAAACCCCCTGGATCTCCGAAACATCCTAGATAAGAGAAGGCCTTGGAAATCTGGATCTCGGAAGTGGATCAATCTCATATTATTAGACACTAAGTCTGAATTAGGCTGCTCGGGTGTAGCTAATAATTCCTGATGTACTTTTTATTTCAGTTGTACTCTTCAAGTCTGTAATAATTTGTATAAACTCATGGAGATTTAGTAAAAAGGGATGGGGTTTACTTTTATGCACTATGGGTAGAAAATATGCCTATAGGGATTTATTTCTGATTCGTGCAACTTCACACATAGAAAATATGCCTATAGGGATTTATTTCTGATTCGTGCAACTTCACACGTAGAAAACATGTGTATAGGATTTAACATTTGATTTCTGCAACTAAGCATATAGATACCATGCCTATAGGGATTTGTATTTCTGCATATAATAACGTCATTAGGCAAACAAATTAGGCTTAACAACAAAATTGTATATGGATACCATGTCTACAGCACTCCTGTTTAAAAGATCCAAATCAGTTAATGCATAGAGAGCATGCCTATATGAGCTTTGAATCTGAGTCTTTTCATTCATCCAATTAGCATTCACACTTTTAAAAAATAGTATTTACTGAAGCTCGTAAAGTAACAGATCTTTTCTAAACGAATTTGCATTTTTTTGAAACTCATGAAACTCTTTTTCAAGTAATCTACATGTCCTCTGAAGTTAATTTCTTTTCCGTTGAGCCTTTTCAAGAGCAGTACCTTCTTTTCTGAAACTCCTTTTACTCTGTAACTTTGCTTTATAATCAGTTCATGTTTTAAAATCAGTAATTTATCCAACACTTAGACAAAAGGACTAATTAATCAATCAGATCAGTTTTAGACATCTGCAAACTTTCCGTCTAAAAGTATGTGTTGAACCAGTCCGCTCGTCGCTTTATTTAATTTAAGACCAAACCGGTACGTGTAAGACATGATAAACCCTATGGCGTTATCTGATTTAAGGAGGCTTATTTGAGCCCTACTTGCTTATTTGATTCCCCCTTTACTTGGTTTATGTGTTGTGATTGAAGCCTTAGTATTTTGTCCTTTGAAAGCTCCTAAAAGGCCCCAAACCCATCTCACTTTAGGACTAGTAGTCCAATTGCCTCTGGGACTGATAGGATTGGGACGGGTACTAGCATTCAATAAGTAACGATACATTCCACGCTTTAATACCCTAACGGGGTGGGAAGGGTAGAATATGTATATGATGACTACATGATAACACCACGTGTATAAGCGGTTACCGGGTGTTTTGTGGAGTGATCCATATTATTTATAAACGTAGGACCCTCTCCCTTTACTTGTTTATTCTATTTCAAAAAAGCTGCTTTTTCCCAAATTTCAGCTTCTTTAACTGTTACTTCCAGCAATTATGTAAAATTTCCCCCCTCTTCACTCGTTATCCTGAATTTTAAAACTACTTTCTATGCAAAATTTCAGCTTCTTTAACTTCGTTTTAGTTTCAAATTATTTGCAACTATTATATGAAAGCCCCCTTGTATTTGTAATTCTTGCTTGTCTACTCATGTTTACTTGCTTAAAGTCACAATTGTAACATGGTCGGGAACTACACTAGTGGATCTTGAGGGGTGCCTAACACCTTCCCCTCGAGATAATTTCTAGCCCTTACCCAAACTTCGGTTCTTCATCTCAAATTCTTCCTTATAGTGTCCTAATACACTATAATCATTAGGTGGCGACTCTTCAAATCCAAAAACCCAATTCCTAAACGGGGATATAGTTGTCTTTTCCAAATTTCGTAAACTCGATTTTCGCTTTAGAAAAGAAAAAAGGGGGCGTCGACATGCCTCCGACCAAAATTCATACAAGCAATTGAAGGGGTTCGTAGATACTTGCTGGGGCAGTAAACAAACAAACGTGTCCGAGGATGCTTTGAGATTGAGGCTTTTCCCGTTCTCTTCCAGGGTAAAGCATTGGATTGGTTAGAAAGGCTTCCAAATCATTCTATCATAACGTGGGATGAATTGGCGGGCAAATTTATTGCCAATTTGTTTTCTCCAAGTCATATAGCGGCGCTCTATGATGAAATTTTGGCTTTCAAACAAGAGCCAACGGAACCCTTGCACGAAATATGGGAGAAATTTAGAACTATGGTTAAAGAGTGTCCAAAGAATGATATGAATGATGTGATGATTCAACGAGCATTCAATAGGGGCATCAATACAACCAACCAATGTATCGTGAACCAATTGGCGGGTGGAAATTTTATGAAGCTTCCTTACAATGAAGCCTGTGATGTGTTAGATGAAATGGCCGATACTTCTTCGGCATGGCAAAGCCGGGTAAACGTTCCTCAAGGTGACCCTAATGTCATACATTTGTATAAGAAGTTGCATGATCACAGCCAAGCCATTGCCGAACTCACAACAACAATGAATCAATTGGCGAAGGCGCAATTGCAACAAGTACAAAACCTACACCAAGTCAATGCCATGGAAGGAGTGAATATGATGAAAAGGAGGCAAAAAGGGCAATAACCTCAAGGAAATTGTGATAACTATGATGATGGTGGTGGTTATTCGAATGAATGCTATGATGATCAAAGCGAGGAAGTCCAATACGTTAATAACTACCAAGGAAATAGAGGAAATCAAGGGAATCAACAATGGCGACCCCAAGGAAATTGGGGCAATCAACAAGGTGGTAATTGGAACAATAACAACAATCAAGGTGGAAATTGGGGAAATCAACAAGGTGGTAATTGGAACAATAACAACAACCAAGGTGGAAATTGGGGGAACAACAATTCGGGTAATGAAGGAAATTGGAATGGTAACAACAACAACAATTGGAACAACAACAATGGTCAAGGTGGGTGGAATAACAATGGTGGTCAAGGTAACCGGGGGCAAGGTTCTCAAAGGCCTCCTATGTACCAACAACCGAACAACCCACCCTCTTTTATTCTAAAGGCACAAGTTCTTCCGGGAGTGATATGGGGAGAATTGAGAGCATGTTTGAACAAATGATGAAGAAGAGCCAAGACTCCGAGGCGCAAATATCTTCTCATAATACCTCTATTCGGAATTCTTAGGTGCAACTAGGACAACTTTCTCAAGCTATGAACATTCGCCCTAAGGGTGCGCTACCAAGTTACACAGTAGTGAATCCTAAAGGCGGAAATAACAATCATGTAATGGCGGTGACCACTAGAAGTGGAAGAGGCGGTGATGTGCATGCCTCAAGAGATACACGAGTTGTAGATTACGAAGTTGAGTTGCCCAACGATGATGTGCCCTTGATTGTTGATGATGGGAATGAAGAAAATGTGACCAATGATTTATGGATTCATATTGGTGATGAGGCCGGGATAGAGACTCAAGATACTGTGAACCCATCTAGGGAACACGTGATTCACATTCCCGAGCCAGTTGTCCCCAAGGCCAAGGCATCCTTGCCTAGGCCACCTCCACCTTACCCTCAACGGTTGGCCAAGCAAAAGGGTGACAACCAATTCAAGAAATTCATTGAGATGATGAAGAGTCTAACTATCAATGTGCCATTAGTGGAGGCACTCGAGCAAATGCCGGGGTACGCAAAGTTCATGAAGGATTTGGTTACGAAAAAGAGGTCAATGGAGTGTGAGACAATCAAGATGACTCATCAAGTGAGCACAATTGTACATTCTATGGCTCCAAAACTTGAGGACACCGGTGCATTCACTATCCCATATACCATTGGAAGTGCCAACTTTGCAAAAGCCCTTTGTGACTTGGGGGCGAGTATAAACTTAATGCCATATTCGGTCTTCAAGACCTTGGGAATCGGACAACCTCGCCCAACTTCAATGAGGCTCTAAATGGCGGATCGGTCAATGAAGCGGCCTTTGGGTATAATTGATGATGTCCTTGTTCGTGTTGATAAATTTATCTTGCCGTCCGACTTTGTTATACTGGATTGGGAGGTGGACTTTGAAGTCCCGATTATTCTTGGGAGACCTTTCCTAGCTACGGGGAAGGCTTTGGTCGATGTTGAGGTGGGAGAGTTGACCTTCGATGTTGGTGATGAGAAGGTGGTGTTCCATGTGTTCAAGTCTATGAGGCAACCAACTAGCACCAAGGTGTGCTCGTATGTGGACATTGTTACGGCGGTGATAGTGGATGACACAAGCACGATGATTAATGTTGAAGATCCACTTAAGGCTATTCTTCTAAATATGGATGTCAATGAGGATAATGGAAAAGGGGAGTACGTGAATGCATTGCATAGCATGGGTTCATATTCATATGAGCCTAGAAAGTTATCATTGGATCTTGAAAATCGTAAAACTCCACCAACTAAGCCATCTATTGAGGAGCCACCGGTGTTGAAGTTGAAACCACTTCCTCCTCACCTCAGGTATGAATTCTTGGGCTCTAATCGTACTTTACCTGTTATTCTTTCGTCTTGCTTAACTAACATGCAGGTTGACGCCACTTTGGCGGTTCTTCAAAAGCGCAAAAGGGCGATTGGATGGACATTGGCCGATATTCGGGGATAAGCCCCGCATTTCGCATGCACAAGATCATTTTGGAGGAGGATGCAAGGCCTTCTCTTGAATATCAAAGAAGATTAAATGATACAATGCAAGAAGTGGTTAAGAAAGAGGTTATCAAGTGGCTAGACGCCGGTGTGGATTACTCGATCTCGGATAGTTCATGGACCTCTTCGGTCCAATGTGTTCCAAAGAAGGGTGGAATGACGGTAGTGACCAATGCTAACAATGAGTTGATTCCTACTCGGACGATTACGGGTTGGAGAGTGTGTATGGACTATAGAAAGCTTAACAAGGTGACAAGAAAAGATCATTTTCCACTACCATTCTTGGACCAAATGCTCGATCATCTTGCGGGCCGGGACTTTTATTGTTTTCTAGATGGTTACTCGGGGTACAATCAAATTCTAATTGCCCCGGAGGATCAAGAGAAGATGACCTTTACATGTCCTTATGGCACGTTCGCCTTCTCGAGAATGCCATTTGGACAATTTAATACCCCGGCGACCTTCCAAAGGTGTATGATAGCAATTTTCACCGATATGGTTGAGGATATCTTGGAGGTCTTCATGGATGATTTCAGCGTGGTTGGGGATTCATTTGAGGAATGCTTGGTGAACTTGGACAGGGTATTGGCTAGATGCAAAGAAACCAACCTTGTGCTCAACTAGGAGAAATGCCACTTTATGGTGGAAGAGGGTATTTTATTGGGTCACAAAATCTCCAAGCAAGCAATTGAAGTTGATAAGGCAAAAATCGAGGTTATTTCGAGGCTCCCTCCCCCTACTTCTGTCAAAGGGGTAAGGAGTTTTCTTGGTCACGCCGGGTTCTACTGGTGATTCATTAAAGACTTCTCGAAAATTGTGAACCCATTTTGCAAATTGTTGGAGAAGGATGTCAATTTTATCTTTGATGAGAAATGCATGGAGTCTTTTGAGCTATTGAAACACAAGTTGACCACAGCTCCTTTCATCACCGCACCTAATTGGGATTTTCCCTTTGAACCTATGTGCGATGTGAGTGATATGGCGGTAGGTGCGGTGTTAGGTCAACGGATCAACAAGATGTTCCATCCTGTGTATTATGCAAGCAAAATGATGAATGAGGCCCAAAGAAACTACACGGTGATGAAAAAAGAGCTATTGGATATTGTGTTCGACCTTATCTTATGGGGGCAAAGGTGATCATACACACCGACCGTGCAGCCTTCTGGTATTTGATGACAAAGAAGGATTCGAAAGCAAGATTGATGAGGTGGGTGCTACTCCTTCAGGAATTTGACTTAGAGATTGTGGATAGGAAGGGAAGCGAGAATCAGGTTGCGGACCATTTGTCCCAGTTGGAGGAAGAGGGGAGACCATGTGATGGTATTGAGATAAATGATACATTCCCTGACGACCAGCTTCTTTCCATTTCTATGTGTGACATGCCATGTTTTGCGGACATCGCCAATTTCATTGTGACCGAAATGTCCCGTGTGAGCTCTCTTCCAACCAAAGGAAGAAACTCAAGCGGGATAGCTTGGATTTTTATTAGGATGATCCGTATTTGTTTAAAATTTACACGGATGGTGTAATAAGAAGATGTGTCCCGGAAGGTGAACAATTGGGCATATTGGAGGCTTGTCATTCCTCTCCTTATGGTGGCCATCATGGGGGAGGGGAGGAGGGAGTGAGGACGGCTTCAAAGGTTTTGAGTTGCGACTTTTATTGGCCAACGTTGTTTAAAGATGCTAGTGACTTTGTGAAGAGATGTGATGCATGCCAAAGAGCCGGCGGGATTTCAAAGAAGGATGAGATGCCTCTCAATACAATTCTCGAGGTGGATATTTTTTATGTTTGGGGCATTGATTTCATGGGCCCATTCGTGAGCTCTTGTGGGAACACTTATATTCTCATGGTGGTGGACTATGTTCAAAGTGGGTTGAAGCCGTGGCTTTACCCAACAATGAAGCCCAGAGTGTTGTGGCGTTCTTGAAAAAGAGTATCTTTACATGGTTTGGCACCCCTCGTGCTATCATTAGTGATGGGGGTTCCTATTTTTGCAACAAGGCTTTTGATCATTGCTTGCTAAGTATGGAGTTAATCATAAATTGACCACCACTTATCATCCACAAGCTAGCGGTCAAGTGGAAGTCTCAAATTGGGAAATAAAGAGTATTTTGTCCAAGACGGTAAATGCGAATAGGACCGAGTGGTCGAAGAAATTGGATGATGCTCTTTGGGCTTATCAGACGGCTTACAAGACTCTAGTTGGTATGTCTTCGTATTGGTTGGTGTTTGGTAAGGCTTGCCACCTTCTGGTGGAATTGGAGCACAAGGCTATGTGGGCGTTGAGAAAGTTGAATTTGGAATGGGATGTTGCAGCCAATCTCCATGTTGAGCAATTAAATGAGCTTGATGAGTTTAGATTTTATGCCTACTCCAGCTCGTCCTTGTATAAGGACAAGATGAAGTACCTTCACAACAAATATGCTTGGGGAAAGGAATTCAAGGTTGGTGATATGGTTCTTCTTTTCAACTCCCGGTTGAGGTTATTTGCGAGAAAGCTCAAGTCAAAGTGGAGTGGCCCTTTTGAAGTGGTATTTGTGACTTCTTTTGGTGCTCTTGATCTCAAGAACAAGAATGGTAAAGTATTTCGGGTCAATGGGCATCGTGTGAAGCATTATTTGGGAAAGTTTGATGACAACCACGTGGTGGCACTCCTTTATTTGAAATGATGAGATGGTAACATGCATCGTGCTGCGACGTTAAATCAGGCGCTTCTTGGGAGGCAACCCATGTCTTTTTCTATTGCTTTGATTTTCTTTGTAGACTAGGATTTTTGAGCTAATTATTTGTGAGATATTGCAGGGATAATGTTGAAGCAATGCAAAACAAAAGTACAAAATAACAGGTCTCTAAAATTGCCAATGCGGCCGCGCTACATATCAGTGCGGTCCGCGCTGGCAAGTGCAAAGATGACTAAGTCTCTGAGTTATCAGCGCGGCTGCAGTGCATAATTGCGTGGTCTGCGCTGGAAGGACCAATATTTCATGCTCTCTGAAGTTTCCCACGCGGACGCGTAGCATAACAGTATGGTCCGCGTCAGAAGCTTGATTGAATGCTGATGGATACAAACCCAACGCGGTCTGCGGCCACTTTTGCGCGGCCGCATTGGTAGGTAGGTACGAGGCCCCACAGTTTTCTATAAATAGAGACCCAAGGCCTCACTTTACCCTTTTCGCACTTTGACCTCCTGAGCCCTATTCTACTGTTCATATCTAAGACAATACTTGTGTGTTTGCATCAATGTTTTGATTCGTCATAATTCCTGGTAACATTTCTTACAAATTTCATTAATTAGTTTTTATTTTTAATTTTTGTTTGCTTCCCAGTAGTATAGCTTCTTATTTCTTCCTATTTTTCTTAGGTTTAATAATTAGGTTAGTTTTTGTGGTAGTTTTGAATGCTGAGCATGATTTCCTATTTGGATAATTGAGTAGGGACAACTAGGACCCAAAAACTTGATAAAAATGGACAAGATTGTCAAACCTAACTCAATTCATGAACATGGTCCAACTCGGCCGCGTGCCCTTTTTGCGCGGTTCGCATTGGTTTTTCTGTGTGTGCTTAACTTGTTACCAGCACAGCCGCGTCGCACTTTTGCACGGTCCGCGCTGGCCTAACGCAGTCGTGGTGCATATCAGTGTGGACCGCGTTGGGAGATTCAGAGAGGTGTTGTTCGAGGCATATGCCCAGCGCGGCCGCGCTACAATTTTATGCGGTCCGCGTTGCCCCCAGCACGACTGCGTGACTGTTTTGCGCGGTCCGCGCGCCTTTGTCCTGCTGTGTGCTGCTTCTGTGCTAGGCAATCAATTATGTTATCATTTTGTGTTATTCATCTATTCTACTGCATGTGCCTAAACTAACAATGTTAGATGCGTGTTTTTGCATATCATGGTTAAACAAAGAGGAAGTAAACAAGTACAACAACCCGGGAGAGGTGGTGCCTCCCCAGGGGGTAAATGCAAGAAAATAGCCAAACTCACTCCCCAGGCTCGGGAAAACATTAAAAAGACCCGTAAACTGATACGGGCTGCTGATAGGGTTGCCTCTCATTCTTCGGGGAGTGAGTATGTACCATCCAAAAGCATATCCTCAGATTCTGTCCCAACTCACATAACCGACCCCCTCCACATTGTTGATACTCCTCTACCATCACCCTCAACCAAAAGACCAATGAATGAAGTCTCGAATTTGTCTGATGAGTCCACAGCAGGTATTGGTGTGCAATACTCCACCTCACCCACAGCTTCACTATCCGGGGAGAGTGCAGGACATGGTGAGGGAGGTGAGCCTCAGGTTGGGGGAGTTGATAGAACTAGAAATCCTGAAGCTTGGGAAGATCATTTCGTTAGTCATGTGGCATTTCACAAGTTTAGGGAATGGTGTTCAGTGAGGAAATTGATTCCAGAAAGAAGTTTCATTGACAAGGACCTTTTTCCCCACAACCCGAACGTGCAAAGGGAGTTCCGAACTAGACATGGTTGGGAATTTTTCAAGGAAAGATGCATTGATGCTAATGAGCACATGGTTCGAGAATTCTACTGCAATGTGTCTTACATAGTCAAAGATACGAAAGGGACCAAGGTGCGGGATAAAATGGTGTTTTATGGAAAGTCCTTAAATGACTACTTAGGCTTCTAGGATGAGGATGAGTGGCTCTACCTGGCTAAGTTGGCAATGGGTGAGGAAGTGCGACCTTGGTTGGCCCAGTTCTTGGCAATCCCGGGCACTGTCCCAACATGGTTGCAAGCTGGAAAGAAGATTTACAGGAACACCTTCAACTTTGAGGCTCGAGGGTGGTTGACATTTGTTTGCAGTAGGCTTGACCCTTCTACCCATGATCATACTGTTCCACTTACCCGGGCCGTTCTTGTTGCTTTTATTATGGCTAGGTACCCTATCAATATGGGTAATGTGATCTCGAGGGTGATTTCTGCTGTAGGACTGGAGACGACCACGAACTACCCTTTTACCAATACCCTGTCTGTGTACTTTAGGGATCTGGAGGTCAAGAAGAAACGATTTGATGTCAAGACCAAGCCTGTGGCTCCCTACTCATGGTACAACATTCAGGGTTCGGACAACCCAAAGTCAAAGAAGTACCAGCCACCTACCTCTACCCAACTGGCCAGTCTGAGGAGCCAGTTGCGGTAGAGCCTTCTACCGGGCCTGCCACCATACCTGCTTCCACTACCATTGAGACCTTGCCCCCACGTCATTCTTCAGTTGGCCCCAGTACTTCAGTGGGCCCGGGGGTGCCATCATGAAAGACTCATCCATTCACTGTCCACCAGTTGAGTCAGTCATTAGCCAGTTTGAACAACTGGATGTCAGCTGCGACATCCAAGTGGTCCAAATTGGCTACTTCAGTTGAGGCCCAGTCAGCACCAGCCACTGTTCAGATTCCTTAATCTATTGAGGATACCTTGAAGAAGCTCCTGGCCAACCAGGAGAAGATTTTGGAGACTCAGACCACCTTGACTAAGGTGGTACATTCATATGGCAAAGCTCTCAAGGAGCTTGCCAAGGAGCATAAAAAGATGAGAAAGTTAAGGGCATCTAAGGAGTCAGTGAAGAAGATTAGAGCGGACGTGGACAAGCTATTGGCAGATCAGATGCCTTTAGACTTGCTATTTTGGGATCCAGCCCTAGATCCAGCAGCATATCAGCCATAGAAGGAGGAGGCGCACAAGCCTCCAAGGAAGAAAAGGAAGCTCCCCATTACAGAGGGTGCAGTGATTGAGCTAGCACAGGTTCGGGAGGGTCCCTCCAGTGTTTCACCCAATATTCAGCCGGTCCAGGAGCAGGCCCCTATCCCAGCAGCAGAGCAGCAGTAAACCGGGAACCAGTCTGAGGTTCCCGCCCATACAGAGGACCAGGGGACCACTGAGGATGCCATGCAGACAGACCAGGCTTAGGGAGCCCTTCTATATCCTTTCATCTATTTTTGTGCTTATTTGTATAGTTGGCATTGGGGACAATGCCAGCTCTTATTTGTGGGGGTGCGCCCTACTTTTTGGATTATCTGGATGACTGTACATATTATATTCTCATTTTATGTTTTGTTGATTTGATTTTCTAGTTGGTCTGTATATAACTTTACATTTTAGCTACTTTTCTCGTACCTTTTATTCTCTTTTGGTCTCTATATAAAGTACTTTTGGTATATATTCATCCCTCATTGTATATTCTACTCCCCTATTGTACATATTCATTCAATTTTTCTATTTTCGCAAAAATTTTCGTTTTTAGCTTAGTAGATAGGCTCGTAGCCTTTTAGTTTTGTTTTTGGTATTTGCAATAAGCCCTTGGTTTTCTTAATGCCACGGTTCTTTCCAAGGGGGGAGTATAGTGTGAACCGGGTGGCTCTTCCCGATGATAGATGGAGTGACTACCTTCTTAAGGGTTTGAGTCTGTTTCTTTGATTTTTCCTTTGTTTTTGATATTTCGTAGTTAAGGGTACCTCAGACAAAGCTTCACTTTGGCCTAACACATTTTCCTTTGATCCCATGGTCAAAGACATAATGTTGTGTTTAGGGTATGGTAAAATTCGTGGCCTTGAGACTCTTGTGTTGACCAAACAATCATCATGTGGTCTTTTTGGACCATTGTGCGCTTGAATTGTAACTAAGGTCATTGTGAGCCCTCGACTCGATATCTTTAGCAATCCCCTAGCATGTATGGTGAGGAATAAAATTTTGAGTCCAAGTCCCGAGCCAATGGTCTAGAACTTGCCCTAAGTGTTTGATGAGGCAAAATCATAGGTTAAATTCGACTTGAGAAGTGATTATAGGCTTTCCTTGATCCAAATGCTAAGATGAAAAATTCCATGGCCTACCAACAAAATGATCCCTAGTTAACCCTTTTGAGCCTTAAACCTTTTTCTTTCATGAACCAATGTTACAAGCCTATATCCGTTCTAAATTCTACCCTCTCTTGGCACTCACATCTTCCCTTTAGTAATGGCAAAGTCTAAGTTTGGGGGGGAGAGACAAGAAGGAAAACAAAAAAGGGTAAGAGGTACTAAAGCAAGAAGAAAAAGGCAAGGCAGTGAAAAAGAGAAAAAGAAAAAGAGAAAAAGAAAAGCCCTAGGTGAAAAAGAATAAAAAAGGGTCAAGAAAAAACAAAAGTGAAAAAGGTGTGGAAACAAAAGTAGAAAAAGGAGAAATGATTTGAATTGCATGAGAAAGAGTGACAATGTGTCCCTATAACCCCTTGAAAAGAAGTGAAATACTTAAATGAGCAAAGAAAGTGTGCCAAAATGAATTAAAGAAAGTGCTGAAGGGAAGATTGATTTCTCAATAGATTCTTGTAGTTTCTCTTTAGTTATTAATTAATATGGTTATTTCTTCTTCTATTTCTTCTGTTTCTTCTTTAATTATGTCTAGCTAAATCCATTATCTAGGGTTGTGGCTCAACCCTAGTGTGGGTAATTGATGGGTGTTGCATTCTAGGGTGAGATTGAGATTGTGTGTTTGTTATTTGGGTTAATTTTGTGTTTCAATCTAGAATTTGTGGGTGCAAACATGAATTCAAAGCTTAGTGGGTCTAACTCTTCTTGAGAAAAAGAGTCTGTGACCCTAAAGTTGACCCAACAAGGAATTGGGATGGACCCATGAGAATGGTAGTCCCAATTGGGTTAAACCTCGAGAGAGTAATTACCCTACTTGAACCCTAGTTGCTTGGTCAAATTGGCCTACCCAATTGGTCTCGAGAGAGTCAATTGGGCAAAATCGTTCTCTCTACCGAGAGGTGTGAGAATGAATACAATTGTGCAACGGTTATAGCATAAGCCCCAAATATATCAATCTCCCCTTAGTAACTTTTACCTGTTAGCTAGCCACCTAGGTAGTGTCACGACCCTAGTGCCTTTTCCCATATTAATTACAACCTAGCAATATTTCCTAAGCATAATTTAGCTTTAATCCTTAGATTACAATAGTAGTTTTAAATATAAAAAACCCCAAAAATGTTAGGAGTTCAATTAGAAGTACAAACACAATTCTAGGCTAAACAGACAATACAACTCCACTCCAAGCTCCCGGTGGAAATTCGATCCCGAACCACTATTCGGGGAAAAGCTGTAGTGACCCGGTCTCCCTACATTCGTGTAGCGTTGAGTTCACAGTGAACAGGTCTCACTCTTAGAACAATATCAGCCCCTCGGGCTCACTCTCAGAACACAATGGGTACCCACGCTCACTGTGGGTGCGCAGACTCTGGAGGGGTCCCTTACGGCCCAAGCACTATATCAAGCCACCTCATGGCATTAACTCTCGGCTCTCGGCCTCATATCACTCAAGTCACCTCGTGGCATACAAATGTATATTAGGCCCTCGGCATCATATCACTCAGTGTATCCTCACATCTGGCCCTCGGCCACACTCAGTCAGAAAATCATCACAAGCCCCTCGGGCATTAGTAACAGTATTTCTCAGCCCAAAACATTATTTAAAATATCATTTAAGTCTCAAAACTGAGTAAAAGTGGCTGAGTTGTAAAACAGTGGAAAACAGCATGACTGAGTTCAAGTAATAAGTCAATATAATGAGGAAATAATGATAAGAATCCCCGAAGGGTTCATATAGTTGGCACGAAGCCCAAATATGACAATCACTCCAAATCATGATGATAACACATAAGTTTCAGTCAAATACGCAGTAAAATCATCAATCGGGATGGAACAAGTCACAATCCCCAATAGTAAACGATACCACGCTCATCATCAAGTGCGTGTCTCACCTTAATATAGCACTACGATGTGCAATCCGGGGTTTCAAACCCTCAGAATATCATTTACAATTATTAATCACCTCGAACCGGCAAAATCTCTAGATCGCGACGCCTTTGCCCCTCAAATTGGCCTCCACGCACATTGAATCTATCCAAAATCAGAACGAATACATCACAATATGCTAAGGGCACAAAGTCCAAGCAAAAACAATCAATAGAGGGCACAAATCCCGAAATTACCAAAACTTGAGCCCCGGACCCACTTCTCGAAACTCAGAATTTTTTACATCATTAGATTCCTTATCTCCCCACGAGTTCATACATATGAAGAACATCAAAATCCATCCACAATTAGCCCTTCAAATCCCAATTGTTTGGTTTCAAAATTCAAGCCCTAGTTCTTGATTTCTAGGCTTAAGTTCCATGATTTTCTAAGTGGATTTCACAATAGAATCGAGTATTGATTTAAAAAATCTTACCTCCGGGTGATTTCCCCGGAATCCCTCGTCAATTATCTCTCCCAAGCTCCAAACTCGCTCAGCAATGGAGGTTCCTAACCTCAAAATCATGGAATAGCCTTTTCAAACACACTCTGCCCGGCACTTAAAAATCCTTCTTTGCGAACGTGGTCAAAGCCTCGCGTTCGCTAAGCACAAAAATTCCATTGACCAAAATTCTCCTATACGAACGCGACAACCAGCTTGCAAACGCATAGCTTTACCCAGGAAACCCTCCGCGAACGCGTTCAGACCATCGTAAACGCGATGACTTAAACCCTCTGAAGCTCAGCCTCAGCATACCTTCTACGCGAACGCGAACCTAACCTGTGAATGCGATGCACATGAGTACTCCACCTTCGCATTCGCGTTCCCATACTCGCGAAATCGTAGAAAAAAATTATCATCACACAGAAACACCCTTCACGAACAGCGAGTCCTCGACCGCGAACACGAAGACCAATTGTCTACAACACTTCAGCTAGTTTTCTGCAATTTCAAACAACATAAAATGGTCCGATTGACCACCCGAAACTCACCCGAGTCCCTTGGGACCTCAACCAAACATTAAAAAAAATCCTATAATGTCATTCAATCTTGCTCCAATCATCAAAACACCTTAAACAACACCAAATCCACCAATTCACATCGAATTCAAGCCTAAGTTTTCTAAAAACTTTCGAAACACGTTTTTGATAAAAAAAAAACCCAACCAAACCACGTCTGAATAACCTGAAATTTTGCACACACATCCCAAATGACATAATGAAGCTACTAAAACTCTCAAAATTCTATTTTGACCCTCGGATCAAAATCTCACCTACCAACCGGAAATCGCCAAAATATCAACTTCACCAATTCAAGCATAATTCTATTCCACACCTTTAAAACCCATTTCAATCACACTCTTAAGTCACAAATCACCTTCCAAAGCTAACCGAACCAACGAAACTCACAGCCGAGCCTTGTAACATATAAGTCAACATCCAGTTGACTTTTTTCCAACTTAAGCTTCCTTAAAAGAGACTAAGTATCTCAAACCTTATCAAAAATCATTCCGGACTCGATCCGACCAACTCGATACCACAAAACATGGATAACAAAGCATAAAGAAGCAGAAATGGGATAAACAAAGCGGTAACTCATGAGACTATTGTCCGGGTTGTCATACCTTGTATACCCATCGAGGCTTCGACAACCTATTGGTTTCTTCCCTAGAGGTAAGGGAACTAGGTCCCAAGTATGGTTGGCATGAAGAGCTTCAAACTCTAGAGACATAGCTGTTTGCCAAGCATGATTTAAAGGTTGCTTATGCATAAGATTTTGGTTCACTATCATGACAAATACTTTAAACAAGTTGCTGACTATCAGGAACCAATGAGGTAAAAGAGACATGATGTTTGGAGAAAAGAGCATTGAGAGAAAAAGAAGAGGCTGAATTGGGTGTAGGAGAAGGATGAGTTGGATAAGGAGTACACATAGTCTTTTAGATGAACATGTAAATGATGTTCTCTAGAAGACCTTCTAGGTGCATTATTTCCCTGAATGTGAAGTGGTGGAGGAATTACATGAGATGGTGGAGAACAGGATAACTGGGAGGTGATACATGCACATGCGAGGGCACATTGGAAAAGTGAACTGAATCTGGTAGTGGTCTAGACACACAGTCACAGTCACTTGGGTGTGTTGTGGGAGGTGGCATATGTATTCTGTAAGGGGCATAATTGAGTACTAATGGAAAAGAAAAGGAGGAAGTAGGTAGGATAGCAAAAAGGAAGATGTGCCCATGGAAGATGATATCTCTAGAGAAATAAATCTTTTTGGTGGCCAGATTTAAAACCTTATACCCTTTACTTTCAGGAGGATAACCCACAAAGACATAGGGAGTGGTTCTAGGTTCATATTTGTCTCTATGGACTTTAGGTATGGTAGAAAAACATAAGCATCTAAAGCTTCTTAAATGAGAGTACGTTGGTGTTTTATTATAGAGGATCTCAATTGGGCATTTATATTTTTTAGGTAAGTGGTGGGAAGTCTATTTATAATGTGTGTTGTAGCCACACATTCACCCCAATATTGTAAAGGCAGCTTGGACTGAAAAAGGAGTGCCCTTGCAGTTTCCAAGAGGTATTTATGTTTCCTCTCCACAACTCCATTTTGTTGAGGAATATAGGGTCATGTTTTTTTATAAACTATTCCCTTAGACTGAAAGAATGATAAGGTTTCCATGTTGACAAATTCTGAACCATTATCAGATCTAAGGTACTTGATAGTGGAATTGAAGTGGGTTTCAAGTAAGGATATGCAATTTTTGATGACTTGCAAGACATTGCTCTTGCTACTCAAGAGGTGAGTCCAAGTGGCCCTGATATAATCATCTGCTAAGGTGAGAAAATATTTGTACTTGTCATGAGTAGCAATGTGGTAGGGTCCCCAGAGATCTGCATGAAGTAGTAAAAATGGAAGTAGTAGTGCTAGTCCTATGAGGAAAATCAAGTCTTGATTGTCTAACCATAGAACAAATGGAGCGGAGGAAAGGTTGTTTGGTTGAGAACTGAACAGGGATAGAGGATATCCCCCTCATTTTGATAAAAGGTACATGGCCTTATCTGTAATGCTACAACAAATCATCTTGATTCTTGTTAGACAAAAGAGAATTTGAAGAAATGCACTGAGTTTTTTTACTGATGGAATTATTTACAAAAGACTGTGAATTGTAAATGGGAACATTTACAGATGATATAGAATGATGACGGTGCAATCTATTTACATCAGAAGAACTAGGTAAAACATAACAGGAAACAAGTAAAGAAGCATGTGCTATAGAACTTGAATTCTTCAAACAGCTTGAACATAGAAGGTACAAGCCATTTTTGACCTTACCAATATCCAGAGGCCTATTCATTGAAGAGGCCTGTAGAAGACAAAGAAAATCAGAGAAGGCAATCAAACCTTTAAGTTGAGAAGCTAAAGAGTGAATTGAAATAAGATTGTACTTGAAGGATGGAACAAATAGGACTTTATGTAGAACAATATTTGGTGCTAATGTGGTAGTTCCAATTTTTGTGACTTTGACTCTATAGCCATTTGGTAGTGTGATTAACATAGGATATACTGGGGTTTTAATATGAGTGAGCAAAGATTTATTGAAGGTTATATGATTAGAAGCCCCAGAGTCTAGGATCCAAATGTCAGCCCTTGATTTAAAGCATTTACATGAAAGTAGGCCATAATCAACAGAAAGGACAGAAGCAGAACAGGCCAAAGTACCTGCAAAGTTCACAGCTCCACCAGTCACATTGTTGTCTAAATTATCTCCTCTAGTGCTGGTTTGAAAGTGTTAAAGCAAAGTCACCAACTGTCCATACTACTCCTTAGTGAGACTCACATTGGAACTGTTACCTTGAGTCTGTGTTTCTTCACCCTTCATAGAAAAAGAATCAGGTGGAGCATTGTATACATTAGCTGCAGTCCTTTTGCCCTTATTGTACTTGGGATTTTGATCGAAATCCTGCGGATAGCCATGAAGTTTGAAGCATTTTTCTCTAGTATGGACAGCACATTTGCAGTAAACACAGAAGGGGCAAGGTCTAGTGTTCATGGAGGAATTGTTTGGAGAGTAGTTGGTTCTGAAATTATTGTGTACAGGTGTTCAGTTGTTGAAGTTGTTGTGTGAAGCTACATTAGCATTCAAAGAAGAAGAGTCGAGCATGAATTGGTTATGTGGCTTCACTTCTCGTTGTTTTTCTTCCTGAATTAACAAGGAGAAGGCTTGTGCCATGGAAGGTAGTGGATTCATCATGAGTATACTGCTTCGCACGGTGGTATACACTTCGTTCAGACCCATGAGAAACTGAATGAGTCTCTTATATTATTCAGCCTTGTGCATATTCTCCTTAGCCCCACAAGTGCATTGACAGCTACACTGTGACTTAGCATTTATCATGTTTAATTCTTCCAAAAGTTTCTTCATTTTCGTATAATATCTAGTAACATCAAGGGTTCCCTGAGCTAGATCATTGATTTCCTTTTGGATTTGATACAATTTTGTGCCATTAGTCTGGTCGTACTTATCTTCCACTTCTCTCCAACGCTCAAAAGCATTATTGGAATACTTAACACTATCAGCGATTTCCTTACACAAAGAATTCAGAATCTATGAGGTTACCATGCTATCGCACCTTTCCCATTGACGAAATTGCGAAGAATCTAGGTCTGGTCGTTTATACTCACCAGTGATGAATCCCACTTTATTTTTGATTGAGAGGGCTCGAAGAACGCTTTTTCTCCAGGATCGATATTCAATGCCATTGAACGGATCCGTCACCAACATCGCACCAGGATTATCCGATGGATGCATGTAAAAAGGGCAGCTAGGGTTGACTCCGGGATCAGTACCGGCGACATGAGTTGAATCGGTCGATTCAACTCCAGAATCATTGTTTGGATCAAGGATAGCCATGCATTTTTTCGAAAAGAAAAGGAACGAGAAGAAGTGAATGTCGGATTGAGAAAAATTTAGGGCAAAAACGAGAGATCGTGACTGTGTTTCTAGAATCTAAAAGAAACTAAGAGAGGTTGGAGAGAATGGCGAATAAAATACCTTTCTCTGATACCATGTCAAGATGTAAAGCCATTGGAGGAGCAGAGCTCAAGCTTGAACTACAATGGTGGAACCACAGAAGGTTCTCGAAGGAGAACAGGGGAAGCAGAGAGAAAAGATGAGTCGGTGAAGTGTGAAAAATGAACTTACTTGTATTAGAAAATCAATTGAGTATATATATATATTACATGTGGGACCCAATACTATCTAGAGCTATGCTAATACACATCTAACTAATTGTTAACATAATGATAAATACAATACACTATCTCAATAAAACTGCAACAAGTAGATTTTGAAAGGAACGAATTGAGATGATGAGTTCCCTCATTTCAAATTCTTGAAACTTTAAAATCTCAATCTCTTGAAATGGAGAGCATCTGATGAAGCCTTTTCGCACATGGAGCGGTTAGGTTTGCATAGATGTTCATATCTTTGCTAAATCCGTTCTCGATTTGGCGACATGGATTATTTACAACACATTGAGCTAAAGTCATGCAACCAATCTATTGTCGACTCAGCCATGGAAATCAGAGAAACACAAGATGAAATGCTGCAGAGATTTAGTTTCAAAGTCTTTATCCAGCAATAGACCGGATAAAGACGTATACAGCACACTACCCTCCCCAGACCTCACTAATGGAATTATACTGGGTTTGTTGTTGTTGTTGTATTATCCAGCAGTAGAATAATGAATGTGTCTGCAAGTTGCAACCTTGGGTTCATTTCCAGTCCGACTCACAAGTACAATCTTAAGCTAATGATGCTACTTTTTTCACCCATGATATAACTTCCGTTGGTTCACTAGCTCATATATAATTTAGCTTAGCACTTTAGTTGTTTGTCTTTGAAAACTTTTTGAAGTAAAATTTCTTTATATATTCAGTATATTTTATGTCTTAATGGTCCGAAGTGCGCCTAGAGATGAATTGATGTTAGCATCTTGAAGCAATAAATTCTTGCTGATCTCTTTTGATATTGAGCGATTTCAATAGAGATCATCTTTGTTTCCGTGGTCTTTCCTTTTTATTTTTTCTCTTTTGAATGACTTTATCTGTTGGTTAAATAAATATTTGGTGCTGCTGCGGCAAATATTGGATTGTTGTGAGGTACCAGTTGCTGCTATTGGTCGTTGCACAGATGATTGGTCTTGTAGCATTTCTGCTTTGTTGTGTTGTTTTGTACTCCGTTTGTACATCTATCCCCTGTTGGCATTCTGTAGTCTTATGGATTTTCTCAAATTGATGGTTTCTATTTTCATTTTAATGCTTGTATTAATTTGATTTTGATTTGTATCTCATGACTTCTTTGTACACAAAATATGGTGTTCTTTCCCGTTTAAAGTTTTGGATCACTTTAGAGTTTAATTTGACTTGAATCTCAAGGTATTTTTATGAATTTATTTATTTGTTGGGTTTAAATATAAATGTACTTCCTCTAACTCGTAAAGAGTTGAAAAGAAGGTAAGTCTCTTACCATCGTCGCTCAACTTGGTTTCGGTTTTGAATGTCAAATGACTTGATTGATTGAATTATTTGAACCAACAAATGTTAGTTTATTTTGTTAATTTTAATATTTATTAATAGTTGATGGCTCTTTGTTTTAACTCAACCTGTCATTTTGAGTTTACTGTGTTCAAAATACCATTATACTAGTGATGTTAATTCATTCTATTTTTAGAGGAATTAATATTAAATCTCGAGTACTAGGAGGGAGTAAGAATAAAAGTTTTTGTCAAGGGGTCATTACTAGCCTTTGTTTTTCTGCTGATAAGACCGTTTTCTTGCGATGGTTAATGTCGTTGATGGATTAAAAGTGATTTTTTGGGTTTTTTTTATCTTTGTTATGACTATGTCGGCAACCACGGAGGTGGTGTTGGGGGCAGCCATGGGGGAGGAAATGAAGATGAAAAATTGAAAAGAAACTGTCAATTTGGGTGTTGTTACAATTTCAAATAATTTCTTCTTTTTTTCCTTGATTTATGACACATGTTGTGTGCTGATTGGAACAAGTTGCACTTTTTTGAACAGAAGTGGTCAAATGTGGAAAGGTGTTTTATAGACGCACTTTAAAAATGTTAAGTGTGCGAAGGATTGCCGTAGAGGAAAGATGTGTCATATGGATTTGGTCTCAAGGTTAGAAGATAAACTAAGTATTCTGCCTTTACTTTGTGTATTTCTTAATTCGTTTGCAGACTTAACATACAAAAATTACCTAAACGTTCTATCCCCATCACCTATTTTATAAATGAGCAAATCAAATGACTCTCTGTATTGGTGTTCTACAATTTGTTTGACTCAAAAGATTTTTAACTCTTTTTAAGCAAATCAATCAAAGATGAAGGGGTAAATCGTAGTCGGAGACAATAAACTCGAGAATCGTTACAACAAAAAGGTAACAAAGATATAGAGAGGGAGAGAGAGAAAGAGATAATAAAAGTAGAAAGAGAGAGAGAGAGAGTAATCTTGTCTGTTCCAAATTCTGCCAATTACAAGGCTTAAATCCCTCTTATATACTGAGGGGTTTCTCCTAATCCTGGGGACGATGAATTAAGGAGTATCTACTGTGAGAGATCTAACAACGATGCAAGGACGTCTCCCCTTTCGCCTCTGGGTCATACCCTTGTACCGACTCGTGAGTTTGCGGTTGCCTGTCGTGCTTGCTATAGGCCGTGGTCGGTCAGATTCAGACCCATACAGTTAGTCCATCCGCTCGTCGAGGTCGCAACAAGATGCGTCCTCAGTGAGTGGACCTGATGCCTCATTTAGGAAGAATTTGAATCTTCGAAATGTAATGACGCGACCAGTAAGAGGTGGTAATCATATTTGGTGGGATGTTTAGAGGTACACGCCACCTTGGGTGGCGTCAACTGTAGCATGCATCATCATTATATGGGTTTTTGAGGCAGAAAGACTGACGGTTTGGCGCTTGGTTTTTTGCACTGATTTGAAACATGCTGCCTCGATTCTGGCACCACCCAACCCTATAAATAGGTGAAGGGTTCAATTTCATCAAAACCTTTAGCCATTCTTAAGAGTTCTCTAATCTTCTACTTCCGTTTTCACATTTCCTCATTTTCATTCTTGACCGGAAGTCTTCTTCTCTTTCTCTCCATTTGTGTGACTTGCTTTCTTTAAACAAAATCATGTCGAGATCCCGTCACACTAATGAAGAGGTTCCTGAGATTGCTCCGGTGAGTGCAGCACCTTTCTTTGATAGCGGAGAGGTAGAGATGGAAGATGGTGACAGTCCTTTCACAGTGGAGGCATTATTACCGTGATACCCCCTGTCTCGGAGTGACTTCCTTAGGGACCCGCCCATTACTCTGACCTCTATGCTTTTGGATACGGATCAGACTCACTTTGATGCTCTCCGCATAAAATATGGTATCCCCGCCCATGTAGAGATGGCTCTGGTGGAGGGAGATTATGTTGACGTTCATAGGCCCGGGTATTGTGCCTTCTATGAATACCTTTTTATGATTAGTTACACCCTTCCTCTCTTTCCTCTGGCGGACGAGTTCAGCAGATTCTATCATATTTGCCTGGCTCAGCTCACACCGTACACACTCAAGGTGTTTTTGTTGTTGGCTAAGTATGCAGAATTGGCAGAGTGTGACGTCTCTGTGCACCATCTCTTGCACTTATTTTCACCCGATTTCCTTTGGGGAACCATGGTGCACCTGAGACTTCGCGGTACAAAAGGGTTAGTGGTTGGGACGGACGACCGGACAAGCTGTAAATTTTGGCACAAGTATTTCTTCATCAAGATCGAGCACGTGGTCTCTATCCCCTTCGGGTTTCCAGAGAGGTGGAATAAAACTCGTAAGTATCGTAGTTCGTTAGATTCTCCGTCTTCCGCAAATATTGCTTCTGATCGCTTATTTTGCAGCTATGGCTTGTCCACCCTAGCCCGTTGTCGGTCTTAGGAATTGGGTCGCTGGCCTGCTGCCCCATGCGGAGGAAACTCGAACTTGGTCTGCCTTCGTACAACGCTATGGCCCTAAGGTTTCCTCAAGTAAAATTCTGATTTACTGCATCGGCGGTCATGCGACCTTGCCTAACTATATAATTCTTTATGACGACAGGTCGTGGAGTTTCTAGGAGAAGGGCACCAGTCCCTGCTTTTAGGCGACCCGCTGCTGCCACGGACACTCGAGACATTTTGTGTGCATTTTTCTGGGAGGTTCGTCCTCTAATTCTTCAACAGGGGACCACGACGGTCACTGTAGTTAAGAGGCCCCGATGCCCGTGTTTATAGCTGACGCAATTTTGTCGGGGAGATCAACCTGCAAGGAGAGAGTCGGCCCTGGAGCTAGTTCAGCATGTTCTGCTGAAGGGGGTGCATCGTCCAATGTCGGGGGCCTCATGTGGAAGCGGATAGGTCGGGTTCCGACATCGCCCCGGAAGACGTTAATGAGTTTTTTAGTTGCCACACCCATGTGAAAGTGAGGACGAATGCGTCTGGCCATCATGTAATAATTCTGGGGGATTATAACTTGCTGCTGAATAGCGAGCAGGTTGCATCGGCCCTCGCTCCTTTGTGCGCCACTCCTGAGAACGAGATATTTGGGATGATGAGTGACGCAGAGCTATCTCGGAAGGTCGTCGGCATGGCCTAATAGGTAGGTTCCTTTTTCTTTTCTTTGTGTCGTGGGACTGGTATGGAAATGGCGTGTTTAACTTTGCTTTTTATTTTGTCAGACCCTCGTCCTGAAGGTGGAGAGAGATCATCATGAACGAAAGAGGACGGACCTCTACAAGAAGATGTCGACCAAATACCAGCAGTACCGTGCTAAGCACCGGGCGATGGCTGACATCTACCATCAGGATCCTAAGTTCCAGGTGTTCCGCGAGGGGCTTAAGCAGTGGGAGGCCCAATCGGAGCATAGGGTAGAAAATCTAGAGGAGAGGGATGAGGAGCTCGTGAGGGCTATCGCCAGTAACAGCGAGTTGGAGGCCCTTCTTAAGGCGAGGGAGGATGAACTTGAATTGAGTTAAAGGATGACAGCATAGAATGTTGACCTGCAGCTGAAGGTAGCCGGCTTGAACGTCGAGCTGAGTGCCAAGACATTGGAAATCCACGAACTCAAGGGAAAGTTAAATACTAATGTTGATAAGTTAGCCATCACCATTTTCGAGATGGTCTCATTGGAAGATGCCCTTCGCATATCCAGATCAAAACTTACTCGGGAAAGGGAGGCCTTCGGTCGTCGGGTCGCGGAGTTTGAAAGGCGTATTGGGGAGTTAGGGGCGAAGTTGGCCGTGTTGCAAAGGCAAGTGGCTCCGCTGAGGGCCTTTCATGCAAACAGATCGTCGTTCTAGGCCCTCCATATCTCGTCCTCCGATTGGTCAGGGCTCCCCTTATCGCTTGTATGAGATATGGGTCTATGCGGAGGCTCGGCTCGATGTATATAGAGCTTTTCATGGAGAGGGTCGGGCGATGGAGGCGGAGGTTCAGACGGTGCATGCTAAAGCACATAAAGCTCGTGAGTCATGTGGGTACAACCCTAACACTCCTGATGGAGAGGGTGTCACCTCTGATGATGTGAACCGCCTTGACTTGGATTCGTGGTATGAAGACACCTACCCTGCTGGAGACGAGTAGTTTTAGTTTGTACATTTTTGTTTAAGAATTTTTTTTGGACGTGGGTTGTACTAAGGCCTGTCCGTAGGGACGAATGTAAATTATATTTTTGTTGTAATATAAACTTCACTTTTGTCGCTTTGTCTATTCGCCGTTTTTCCCTTTTGGTTTATTGTATAATAGTCTCCGTAGGGATGTTGTTTCGATTATTGTTAAAAACATATATTTCGTCGTGGTTTGAACGTGGTCAAACTAATGTCGATGGCCTTGGCCATTAAGGTGTTGCTTTGACCATGGTCGAAGTAGTATCCGCTGTGGTTCGAACGAGTTCGAATTAATGTCGATGGCCTTGACTATTAGGATGTTGCTTCGACTATCGTTGAAGTGGTATCCCATCATGGTTCGAACGAGGTCGAACTAGTGTTGATGACCTTGGCCATTGGGATGTTGTTTCGACTGTGGTTGAAGTAGTATCCTTCGTGGTTCGAACGAGGTCGAACTAATATCTATGGCATTGGCCATTGAGATATTGTTTTGACCGTGGTCAAAGTAGTATCCATCGTGGTTCGAATGAGGTCAAACTAATGACGATGGCCTTGGCCATTAGGATGTTGCTTTGACTGTCGTTGAAGTGGTTTTCCATCGTGGTTCAAACGAGGTCGAACTAATGTCGATGGCCTTGGCCATTGGGATGTTGGCGTTTCATATAATGGAGGTTTCTGTTCATATAATAGAGAATTCTTGTTCATATAAAGGAAATTTCTGTTCATATAATGGAGATTAAATTATGTAGTCCCTTCGTTACTTCGGCCTAGAGATCGTGTCGATGGGCTGCACTGATGAAAAACGCTCCGATCCACATGGTATCCCCCTCGCCGCCTCGTTAAAAACCTCCCCGAGAAAACCTGATTGGGACAAAACTCGGGTGAGGGAAAAAGAGTACGACTTAGGTGACGCTTTTTAGAAGTAGAAGTATTTGAGATGGGCGACATTCCAGTTATTTTGGAGCAGTTTTCCCTCCATTGTTTCCAGTTGGAATGCTCCTTTGTTTGCTGATGCTATGATTTTATATGGTCCGTCCCAGTTGATTCCTAACTTCCCCTCATTTGGGTCTTTTGATGCCAATGTTTTGGCCTTGAGGACGTAGTCGCCAACTTTGAGCGATCTGACCTTGGCTTTTTTGTTGTAGTATCTCTCTACTTGCTGTTTCAGGGCTATCATTCTTATATGGGCCATGTTCTTCAACTTCATCTAGGTCTTGTAACCTAGTTTCTTTGTTATGCGCTCCGCTTCTATGGGAGTATCTCAGACTGGGTTCCCCAACCTCGACGGGTATGACTGCATCGGTCCCGTAGACCAGTGAGTATGGTGTTTCTCCCGTGCTAGACTTTGGCATAGTTCGGTATGCCCATAATACTTCAGGTAGTAGTTCGGGCCATAGCCCTTTAGCTTCTTCGAGCTTCTTTTTCAATATGTTCAATATCACTTTGTTGGAGGACTCGGCTTGGCCGTTGGCAGCGGGATGATATAGTTTGGAGAGTATCCGCTTGATGTGCCATTTTTTGAAGAACTCAGTCGGTCTCTTTCCGAAGAACTAGGGTCCATTATCACAGTTGATTTCATTAGGGATACCGAAGCGGCATATAATGTTTTTCCATATAAAGGTGATAACCTCATGTTCACGTATTTGAGCGTATGCACCTGCTTCCACCCATTTAGAGAAATAGTCAGTTAAAACCAAAAGAAAACGTTCCTTTCCTCGTCCTGCTAGTAGAGGGCTGACTATGTCCACCCCCCACTTTATGAAAGGCCGTGGCGAGGTGACCGAATGGAGTAATTCTCCTGCTTGATGCATCATTGGGGCGTACTTTTGGCATTGCTCGCATCTCCGGACATAGTCTGCTGCTTCTTTTTTCATAGTAGTCCAGTAATAGGCGGAGTGAATGAGGCATCGAATGAGGGAACGATTCCTGTATGGGCGCCACAATGACCCTCGTGTACTTCCTCTACTACTTGCCTTGTTTGGTGCGATCCGAGACATTTGGCTAGGGGGCCACCGAATGTTCTCTTGTAGAGGTTATGATTTACCAGTATGTATCGAGTCGCTTGTGTCCGGAGTTTCTTGGCTTATTTTTTGTCTTGCGGGAGTGTTCCATCCTGTAAATAGGACACAAGGCGGTTATGCCAGTCCCAAGTTAGATTCAGAGAGATTACCTCGACGTGGTCTATGGCTGAATGAAGGAGGGTGACCAAGTTTTCCTTGTTAATATTCTTGGTGGTCACAGCTAATTTGGCGAGGCCATCTGCTTCAATGTTTTATGCTCTAGGGATCTGATCAAAGCGGCATTTTTCGAACTCCGGCAATAGCTTATGGATTTCCGACTGGTATCTCTGCAGTCTTTGCTCTTTGATTTGGAAAGTCCTGGTGACTTGATTTACAACGAGTTAAGAGTCATAGTGGAGGATGAGTTATCGGGCGCCGTATTTGAGGGATAAATTCATACCTACAATCACAGCCTCATACTCAGCCTTGTTGTTAGTCATCTCGGGGCATCGTATGGACTGGCAAATTACTTCGCCCGTAAGGACCTTGAGGATGAGTCCCAGTCCTGATCCCGAGGCGTTCGAAGAGTCGTCGGTGCAGAGGGTCCAGAGGCCGGTACATGCGGAAGCGTGAAACGCTTCTTGTTCCGCCTTCGGTAATATCTCTGTGCTGAAGTCGGCGACAAAATCAGCGAGCACTTGCGACTTGATGCCAGTTCGCGATTGGTAAGTTATGTGGTGCTCGCTGAGTTCGATTGCCCATTTGGCGATTTTGCCTGAGATCTCGAGTTTATGCAGGATACCTCTTAGAGGGAAGGTTGTTATTAATTTTATGGGGTGATATTGAAAATATGGTCTAAGCTTTCGTGAAGCTATGACTAGTGCAAGAGCTAGTTTTTCAAAGTGAGGGTACCTTGTCTCAACATCTATTAAGGTCTTGCTGATATAGTAAATAGGAGATTGTGTACCTTTATTTTCGCGAACCAAGACTGCACTGACAGAGACTTCAGATACTGCCAAATATACGAGCAAACATTCACCTGGGTCGGCTTTGATGAGTAGTGAAGGTGAGGATAGGTACGCTTTTAGTTTCCTCAGGGCGTCAATGCATTCCTCGTTCCATTGTAGCCCGTGATCTTTTCTTAATACGTTGAAGAACTTGTGACATCTATCTAAGGACCGTGAAATGAATCTCGACAAGGCGGTTATTCGCCATGTTGGCTTCTGTACCTATTTCTTGCTGGTCACTACCTCAGGTATTATGTCGATGGCTTTGATTTGATCAGGGTTGACTTCGATCCCTCGTTGTGATACGAGGAAACCTAGGAATTTCCTCGAGGCCACGCCGAAGGCGCATTTTTCCGGATTCAACTTCATCCCATACTGTCTCAATATCTTGAAAGCTTATTTTAAATGATTAATGTGGTCCTCCTTCTTTTTTTGATTTTACCAGCATATCATCGATATAAACCTCCATTGTTTTGCCGAGCTGTTCCTTGAACATCTTGGTGAGCAATCTCTAATAAGTGGCCCATACATTCTTGAGTCCGAACGGCATCACTTTATAATGGTAAGTCCCTTGGTGAGTGATGAAAGTTGTCTTTTCCTAGTCCTCTTCGGCCATTAGGATTTGGTTGTAACCAGAGTAGGTATCTAAAAAATTCAAGAGTTCGTGTCCTGCTATCACATCGATCAGTTGGTCGATATGGGGTAACGGGAAGGAGTCTTTTGGGCATGCCTTGTTTAGATCGGTGAAGTCCACACACATTCGCCACTTCCTGTTCTTCTTTTTGACTATGACCACATTGGCGACACACTGGGGGTACTTCGATTCTCTGATAGAATTGTTGGCGAGCAATTTGTCCACTTCTTCATTGACCGTGTTATTGATTGCGACATTGAATTTTCTCCCTGCATGCCGTACCGACGGCTAGAGTCGGTTGACATTCAACCTACGATTAGCGATGTTCTTTGGTATCCCCGGTATATCTGAGTGGGAAAAGGAAAATAAGTTGGCGTTGTTAGTTAAAAATTCATGATACTTACCTGGCTCTGAGAGGTTGTGCCCGATGTAAGCCTTTCTTGTATTGTCAGCGTCGTCCAGCTGGACTGGGTCGAGGTTCTCTTTCGTTGCCTTGCAGTCTTCTATGATGTCTAGGTCTCTGATGACCTCTGGTGGTGGGTTGGATTTGGTTCCTGACATGGTTGATTGTTATGCCTCCGCGCTTGCTCCTTTCAGCTGTTTGGTATACGTTCAATCATGGGCGATGCGATAGCATTCCTGGGTGGTGCGCGGTTTGCCTCGAATGTTGAATACTCCCCATGGGGTGGGATTTGATAAAATCTTGAGGGGACAGCTCGCAGGGCGTGTATCTATGGGCGTCTTATGATGGCATTATATGTTGTTTCCTGGTTCATGACGTGGAATGTAGTTTCCAATGTGACTCCCCCTGCTAGGACAGGCAGCACTATTTCCCCAGATGTCCGCTCTATTGCATTGTTGATACTCCTTAGTGTTATGCAACACGAAATTATTCTATCCTTGAGCCTCATTTGCACGAGAAAACTCGGGTAGATAATACACGCGCCATTTTCGTTGTCTACCATGATTCTTTTTATATCTGTATTAGCGATGAGTAAAGTTATAACTAAAGCATTATAATGAGGGAAAGACAAACCATCGACATCTGACTTTTCAAATATGATACTGTCTTCGAAATCGTCATACCGTTCGTGAGCGACCATCCGTTTGAGTTTATGCATGGTGGTGAACTTCACATGGTTGATCACCGAATCATCGTCGCCGCCGATGATCATCTGTATGGTGCGTGCGACGATGGTGGTTTTGGAGGTCCTTGGGATGGGTCACGTCCTCTGGCAAAGTTTGCCCTTCCTTTATCGCTGAGTAGTTCCTTTAGTTACCCCTGTTTCAACATCCCGACCACCTCTTGCCGCAGGCCTATGCAATCTTCGATCTTGTCCTCTTTCCTGATGGAATTTGCAGAGGACATTTGAACTTCTTGCACTCGGGTCTAATTTCATTTTTGGTGGCCATTGCACCGTCGTGCCCAGCTTTTCCAGTGTGTACACTATCTCTAAAGGGAAAACACAAAAATTATGAGCAGATGACAGTGGAGGCATACCTCTTTCGTTTTGAGGGGTGCGGTGTGTATTAGCACGGCATCTGTATGTCTCGGAGGAGGCGGGTTAGATGTTCTGACATAAGGCTGATGCCTTTCTCGATTGAAATGCGGGGCTGATCCCTTCGCCTATCGTTACGTCGATCCTTCCTTGCCTTGGTCTGGACTGATGTTAGTCGCTGAGTTGGGCCATTAAGATCGTCTTCGTCTGCTTTTACCTCGGCACAGTAGGCATTGTGAATCTCTTCCCATGTGGTGGGAGGGTACTTCATGCATCTGTTGAGCAATTTCTTGGTTGCCTTTGATCCGTTCCTATTTAACCCATTTTGGAAGGCCGTGACCACCATTCCTTCTGACACATTTGGTAGTCCCATTCTTACTCTGTTGAATCGGGCCTGGAAGTCTCGAAGTCCTTCGCCCGCTGTTTGCCTTATGGTGAAGATGTCGTTGACCCTAGCTTTGTCCTTCTTAGCTCCTGCATGAGCGGTAGCAAATTTGTCTACTATCTCCTCCAACATTGATATCGATCGTGTTGGTAGCTGGGAATACCATGTCAATGCTCCTCCTGTCAAAGTCTCACCGAAATGTTTTAGCAGCACAGATGGTACTTGCTCTTTTGTTAGGTCATTGCCCTTTACAACGGTGACGTAGTGGATTAGATGATCTTCTGGATCTGTGGTTCCGTCGTATATTCTCAAGTATGGTGGCATTTTGAAGGTTTTTAGGATGGGGTGAGGAGCAGCTCACTCATTGTATGGTTGTTCGACGAACCTTCCCACATCGCATTTTGGTAGTAGCTTAGGGGCGCCAGCTATTTTGTCAACCCTTTCCTGGTGCTCTTTCATTTGATCGTGAAGTAATTTGTTCTCGTTTTCCATTTCTTCCATTTTCTTTAGAATGGTTGTGTGTGCACTGTCACTTGCATCGATGATAGTGTGCGTGTTGCTTGTTCGAGTAGCACCTGGCTCACCGGTGGCAGCTGCAATTTATGCAGTTGGCAATTCTTCGACATTTCCTTGAGGAGGTTTTTCGAGCATATTGCTCAGGGAACTTGTCAACCACTCCTCTAGTAGTTTTTTTATCGCTGGCGGGGTTCCTCTCGCCGTGGACGTGGAAGCTTCTTTTTCATGCAAGACCGTTAGATCCTCATATAGAGAGGGTGAGATCTCCCCCTTCGATGTATCTCTTGGTGTTGTATTGTCGGTGTCTTCTCTACTGGTTCGTTTAGGGAGCTTAAGAGGTTGTTTAAGACATCTGCTATCATCTTCAACCTTGCTTCTTTTTTCGCCATTGTTGGTTTTTATGGGGTATGAAGAACAGTGATCATTGCGTTTGATATCCTAGATGTGAACTATGATTTTTGTTTGGCTCAAAAGATTTTTAACTCTTTTCAAGAAAATCAATCAAAGATGAAGGGGTAAATCATAGTCAAACTTAATTAATACCATATCAATAGATTAAATTACAACAATTGCATATTAGACGAATAGGAAACCATAAGATCTTATTTAAATTTGAACATTGCCTTCCTTCTCCATAAAGAAGGAAGAATAATTACAATTGTTTCAGCCCTTTCAGGATACAAGGATGGATCTTACTTCTTCTTTTTTGGTTCGAAGAACTTTCCCTTCTCTCATTTGAGGTGGAGTTCTATACTTCTCTTTTGCTTTCGAGGATACTGGAGAAGGAGGAGAAAAAGCCGCCCTTTTAGAGCTTACTTGAGCTGATATATATAGTCGAAAAACCCTCTTGCCTTTGACATGACTTTGGCGTGCCTGAGGCAGTGGGATTTCCTAGTCGTGGGGATGCCTTGCTCTTATTGTTGCATCGAAAGACCTAAAGAAGGGGTGAGATTAACTCGATTCCCTACCCAGTGGAAAAAATGCGGTTGTGGCCGCCGTAGACGAGGTGGTCAGATTTTGACCAATACAGTTAGTCCCTCCGTTTGTCGAGGTCGTGCCTCATCGGGCCCGATAGACGAATCACATATGCGATGTAGTCGCGAGGAATCTGAATCCCCATTCTACTCTTTAGTCGCGTTCTTCAAACTCATAGGAATAACACCGACTGAGTTCGAACGAGGTCAAACTTTTCTGTTTCTTGGATGGCGAAGGCTCTTGGCCTTAAATGTGTTATTTTGAATTTGTCGAAGTAACGACTTATCTTACTTTGGATGGCGCAGGAATGTTTTTCTGGTACTCATATATCGTCGCGACAGTTTCAGAATCAAAACGCTGGTAGGTAAACGAAACATTGCTTCGTACATGCTATCATTATAACACCTATTTCCGAGAAACTAGAACATTTCGCGTCCCATCAGGTTCAAATGGCGACTCTTGTGTTTCGAGCTCAGGGGATTTGTGCTTTCTTATAAATAGGGGAATCTTGTTATTTTCTTCTCACACTTCAGTGTTTACTTTAATGAAATTCCCCTGATATCTCCTTTTCAGATATCTCGAGTTCTTGCTTACTCTTTTGCTTGTTGCAATCCTTAATCTTTTCACTTCTCCCGGCAAGTTCTTTTCCCCTTTTAGCTAAAAATGGCCGGTGCTTCTTCCCGTGAAAATCTTCCTGTTACTCCTCCGGTAACTGAGGACCCTATTCAGGCTACCGGGGAACTAGACAGGGTGGAGGATGAGGAGGTTCCTTCGCTAGATGAGATCCTACCCCGTCCCACGAGGGACGCGATTCACTTTAGTATCGGCGGTGGGACGGAATCGGAGAACATTGCTCCTGTCAAAAGAGAGAGAGGGATCGTGGATTTGAAGGAGTGATGGGGAATCCCTAGCTTTGTTGAGATACAGCCGGCGGGGAGGAACGACTGAGTTCAGTACGACCGCCCTAGTTTTTGCATGTTCTACACTTACCCCTTCATTGTAGGGTATACGCTCCTACTCTTAATGTTAGTGGTGGATTTTTTCCGCTACTATGATGTATGTCCTGCTCAATTTTCTCCTTATTTATACAAGTTGTTTCTCATGCTACTCAAATATGTGGAGCTGGCTAGTCGTGAGGTTACTCTGGGCCACGTGTTTAGCCTTTTTGCTCCCCAATTGATTCAAGGTACGATGATTCATGCGCGTCCTGGGGATCGAAAGGTCTAGTGGTAAAGATGGATGATAGAACCAATCATTGCTTTTAAGAGAACTATTTCTATTTGCGGACAGAGCACATCATGGCGGACCCGACAGGATTCCCCGAGGGATGGAATTTTGCCCGTAAGTCTGCGTCTTTGATAAATGGAGTGTTCTATTTCTCTTTTTCCTTCCTTTTTTTTTACGTTGCGGATACTGAATTGCTTTGTTATTTTGCAACTGAGAAGTTGCCTCCGCTGCCTCTCGAAGTGATTCGTGAATGGGTAGAGGCCGTTCTTTCCCACACAGTGGGGGTTCGTACTTGGTCAACCTTTCATGAGAGGTTTGGACGTAGGCCTCTTACAGGTGAGAACGTCCTTATTTATTGTTCTCCTTTATTTGTTTTTTGTCTCGCCTCTTATACTTCGTCTGTCGATGTCAGGGAGAGTGCGGAGGGCCAGGGCCCCTCAATTAGCTTTTCGCCAGTCGGCTGCATCCGCTCAACTTGTCGCAGTACTTTCTGCTCGTCCTTCGTCAAGAGTGGCTTCGATCGAATATGCGGCCTTAGCTACTCCTGCTAGGGCTATCTCCCAGGACGAGGTTCATCCTACAAATGAAACACCCTCAACTGGGGAGAAGGAAAGGTCGTTGAAGAGACGGAGGGTAGAGTTCAAGATGGCGCCTCCGACAGTGATTAACCTGGATGAGTTTCCCAGGATGAGCTCAGGGGAAGGCGTTGTTGCGGTGTCTTCTGTAGAGGTGGATCAAGTTGTCAAAGTAGGCGCCGGTGTCAATGCCTGGAAACTCCGATCGCTGCAACGGCTCAGCCAGAATTTCCCATCACTACTGTTGATCAGCACCTTGCCTGAGTAGAAAACCAGGCCTCCGGTATTGCTATAGTAACTTCAGATGTGCCTTCTTCGTCTGTGGCAGGTCGTGCTCCTTCTTCCATAGTGGAAAGGGGGAAAGATGTGATGATTGATGAGTATGAGTACGAGTCAGATTTGGATCCTGACGATGTTAGTCATTCGAGGAGGGCCTTACCCATTCGGTGGTCCATGCTAGGGGATCGGTTTGAGTTCTCCCGATTCCTTACGACGTGAATCTTTTGGTGCATGGTGACAACTTGGTGCCGCAATTTAGCCTTCTATGCTCGGCAGCTAAGAACGAGTCCCTACGGAGCATCTCTGATGCTGAGCTGAGGGATGAGGTAGCCGTTATGGGCTTGAGGGTATGATACATTCGGCTCTTGTTTTAGACTTTTCCTTTTGTTTGAAGGCATTAATTTAATCGTTTTTCTATTTTTCAGACGTATATGGTAGAGGTGGAAAGCATCTGTGGGGACAACGTCCGGTCGAGGATTTTTTTGCAGATGTTGGAGAAATATCGTCGCTACCACAATAAGTGTCGTGAATTGCATGAACGGTTGAGGACGGACCCCTGTAACCAGGCTCTGGGCGAGGAGTTGGAGAAGAGAGATTAAGAGCTACTGTAGACAATTCATAGCAAGAGTGAGCTCGAAAAGCATCTCTGCCTCAGGGACGAAGAGCTCGAATTGGGCAAGGGGTCGCTGCTGAATGCTAGTATCTACAGGGCAAGTTGAGATCGATGCAGGAGGAGATGGATCAGAATTTGGTTCGAGTTGATGAGATGAGCGCAGAGTGAAGAGGGAAGTTGACTGTGATGGAGAGTAAGATTGCTGGTCTAGAGCGCATTGAGAGAGCCTAGTTTGAGGCTTTGGCAAGGGCGGCGGCCCTAGAGGACACTATACGCATGCTCCAGTCTGAGCTGGAGTCGTAGAGGGAGATAGCAACTCTCAAGGAGGCAAGGCTCGAGGAGAGAATTGGAACGATTGATCAGGAGGCTTCAGTTCTAGAAGATCGAGTCGCGGCCTTGGAGGCGGAGAATTAGCTGTTGAAGGCTCAAGCTGAATCATCTCAAATTGCCGTGCCCCGCTAGACTCATGAGCTTTGGGTCTATGCCAAAGCCCAGTGGGATATATACAAGAATTTGTAGGAAGCAGGCATCGTGACTGAGGCTACCTATGAGGAGGCACGAGTGAAAGCTCGCGAGGCTTGTACCAATTGTGGATATGATGCGGCAACACCCGAATGCAA
Source organism: Nicotiana glauca (assembly GCA_026770625.1). Lineage (NCBI taxonomy): Eukaryota > Viridiplantae > Streptophyta > Magnoliopsida > Solanales > Solanaceae > Nicotiana > Nicotiana glauca. The sequence goes on from MU741907.1 coordinate 70,514, forward strand.
TGATTGTGGTGATGATGAACCTTACGGAAATGGTGACGACGACGGCGGTGATGACGCCGAGTGAAGAAAGTTGTACTTTGTTTTTCTTTTTATTTTCTTTGCCGGTTGGCGTCTGTTTGTTCCTCCCCACTTCTTTTTTTTTATATATTTGCTGGTTGGCCTGGGCCGTGTGTAAGCGGCAATAGCCCGCACCTTTGATTTTTCATGAATAAATAATTTTCTTCTTCGCTATTTATCTTCTTCAACTTTTGTTCTCGCTTTTTGTGATCTCGTTGCAAGGTGGAGGCGCGCCAAACAAGTCCCAGTTCTGCTTCTTCTTTTTCGTGAAGGCACTTGGCCTTGATAGGGTGTTATTCCTAATTGGTCAAGATAACAGCCTGATTGAGTTCAACCGAGGTCGAACCCCTACCCGTCTTTGATGACGAAAGCACTTGGCCTTAAGGGTGTTATTTCGAACTTATTGAAATAACGACCCATCTGAGTTCGAACAAGGTCGAAGCTCTGCTGATCTTTGATGGCGAAGGCCCCTGGCCATAAGGGTGTTATTTCAAACTTATCGAAATAACAGCCCGTCTGAGTTCGAACGAGGTCGAACCTCTGCTTATCTTTGATGGCGAAGGCCCTTGGCCTTAAGGGAGTTATTTCGAACTTACCGAAATAACAGCCCATCTGAGTTCGAACGAGGTCGAACCTCTGCTTATTTTTGATGGCGAAGTCCCTTGGCCTTAAGGGTGTTATTTCAAACTTACCAAAATAATAGCCCGTCTGAGTTCGAACGAGGTCGAACCTCTACTTATCTTTGATGGCGAAGGACCTTGGCTTTAAGGGTGTTATTTCGAACTTACTGAAATAATAGCCCGTCTGAGTTCGAACGAGGCCGAACCTCTGCTTATCTTTGATAGCGAAGGCCCTTGGCCTTAAGGGTGTTATTTCGAACTTATCGACTAACAGCCTTTTTGAGCTCAAACGAGGCCGAACCTCTGCTTATCTTTGATGGCGAAGGCCCTTGGCCTTAAGGGTGTTATTTTGAACTTATTGAAATAACAGCCCGTCTGAGCTCGAATGAGGTCGAACCTCTACTTATCTTTGATGGAGAAGGCCACTGGCCTTAAGGGTGTTATTTCGAACTTATCGAAATAAGAGCCCGTCTGAGTTCGAACAAGATCGAACCTCTACTTCTCTTTGAAGGAGAAGGCCCTTGGCCTTAAGGGTTTTATTTCGAACTTATCGAAATAACAACCCGTCTGAGCTCGAACGAGGTCGAACCTCTGCTTATCTTTGATGGCAAAGGCCATTGGCCTTAAGGGTGGTATTTTGAACTTATCGAATTAATAGCCCGTTTGAGCTCGAACGAGGTCGAACCTCTGCTTATCTTGGATGGAGAAGACCCTTGGCCTTAAGGGTGTTATTTTAAACTTATCAAAATAGCAGCCCGTGTGAGCTCGAACTAGGTCGAACATCTACTTATCTTTGATAGAGAAGGCCCTTGGCCTTAAGGGTTTTATTTCAAACTTATTGAAATAACAGCCCGTCTGAGTTCGAACGAGGTCAAACTTCTGCTTATCTTTGATGGCGAAGGCCCTTGGCCTTAAGGGTGTTATTTCAAACTTATCGAAATAACAGCCCGTCTGAGCTCGAACAAGGTCGAACCTCTGCTTATCTTTGATGGAAAAGGCCCTTGGCCTTAAGGGTGTTATTTCGAACTTATTGAAATAACAACCTATTTGAGTTCGAACGAGGTCGAACCTCTACTTATCTTTGATGGCGAAGGCCCTTGGCCTTAAGGTGTTATTTCAAACTTATCAAAATAACAGCCCGACTCAGTTCGAACGAGGTCGAACCTCTGCTGATCTTTGATAGCAAAGGCCCCTGGCCTTAAGGTGTTATTTCGAACTTATCGAAATAACACCCCGTCTGAGCTGGAACGAGGTCGAACCTCTTCTTATCTTTGATGGCAAAGACCCTTGGCCTTCAGGGTGTTATTTCGAACTTATCAAAATAACAACCCGTCCAAGTTCGAACGAGGTCGAACCTCTGGTTAACTTTGAGGTGAAGGCCCTTGGACTTAAGGGTAGTATTTTGAACTTTTCAAAATAACATCCCGTCTGAGCTCGAACGAGGTCGAACCTATGCTAAACTTTGATGATGAAGGCTCTTCGCCTTAAGGATGTTATTTTGAACTTAACAAAATAACAGCCCGTTTGAGTTCGAACGAGATCGAACCTCTGCTTATCTTTAATGGCGTGTTATTTTGAACTTTTTGAAATAATAGCCTGTCTGAGCTCGAACGAGGTCGAACCTTTACTTATCTTTGATGGCGAAGGCCCTTGGACTTAAGGGTGTTATTTTGAACTTATCGAATTAACAGCCCATCTAAGTTCGAATGAGGTCGAACCTGTTTTTATCTTTGATGGCGAAGGCCCTTGGCATTAAGGGTGTAATTTCTAACTTATCAAAATAACAGGTCGTCTGAGCTCGAACGAGGTCAAACCTCTTTTTATCTTTGATGGTGAAGGCACTTGGCCTTAAGGGCATTATTTCAAACTTATCGAAATAACAGCCTGTCTGAGCTCGAACGTGGTCAAACCTCTACTTATTTTTTATGGCGAAGGCCCTTGGCCTTAAGGGTGTTATTTCAAACTTATCAAAATTATAGCCCGTCTGAGTTCGAACGAGGTCAAACCACTGTGTATATTTGATGGAGAATGCCCTTGGCCTTAAGGGTGTTATTTCAAACTTACCGAAATAACAGCCCGTCTGAGTTCGAACGAGGTCGAACCTCTACTTATCTTTGACGGCGAAGGCCCTTGGCCTTAAGGGTGTTATTTCAAACTTACTGAAATAACAGCCCGTTTGAGTTCGAACGAGGCCAACCTCTGCTTATGTTTGATGGCGAAGGCCCTTAGCCTTAAGGGTGTTATTTCAAAATTGTCGAACTAACAGCCCTTTTGAACTCGAACGAGGCCGAGCCTCTGCTTATCTTTGATGGCGAAGGACCTTGGCCTTAAGGGTGTTATTTCGAACTTACTGAAATAACAGCCCGTCTGAGTTCGAACGAAGCCGAAAACCTGCTTATCTTTGATGGCGAAGGCTCTTGGACTTAAGGGTGTTATTTCGAACTTATTGACTAACAGCCCTTTTGAGCTCGAACGAGGACGAACCTCTGCTTATCTTTCATGGCGAAGGCCCTTGGCCTTAAGGGTGTTATTTTGAACTTATTGAAATAACAGCCCGTCTGAGCTCGAACGAGGTCGAACCTCTACTTATCTTTGATGGAGAAGGCCCCTGGCCTTAAGGATGTTATTTCGAACTTATCGAAATAAGAGCCCGTCTGAGTTCAAACAAGATCGAACATCTACTTATCTTTGATAGTGAAATACCTTGGCCTTAAGGGTTTTATTTCGAACTTATCAAAATAACAGCTCATCTGAGTTCGAACAAGGTCGAACCTCTGCTTGTCTTTGATGGCGAAGGCCCTTGGCCTTAAGGGTGTTATTTTGAACTTATCGAAATAACAGCCCGTCTGAGCTCAAATAAGGTCGAACCTCTACTTATCTTTGATGGCAATGGCCCTTGGCCTTAAGGGTATTATTTCGAACTTATCAAAATAACAACCCGTTTGAGTTCAAACGAGGTCGAACCTATGCTTATCTTTGATGGCGAAGCCCCTTGGCCTTAAGGGTGTTATTTCGAACTTATCAAAATAACAGGTCATCTGAGCTTGAACGAGGTCGAACCTCTGCTTAGCTTTGATGGAGAAGGCACCTAGCCTTAATGGCATTATTTCGAACTTATCAAAATAACAGCCCGTTTGAGCTGGAACGAGGTCGAACCTCCTCTTATCTTTAATGGCAAAGACCCTTGGCCTTAAGGGTGTTATTTCAAACTTATCAAAATAACATCCCATCTGAGTTCGAACGAGGTCGAACCTCTGGTTATCTTTGATGCGAAGGCCCTTGGACTTAAGGGTATTATTTCGAACTTATCGAAATATCATCTCGTTTGAGCTCGAACGAGGTCGAACCTCTGCTAATCTTTGATGATGAAGGCCCTTAGCCTTAAGGATGTTTCTGAACTTAACGAAATAACAGCCCGTTTGAGCTCGAACGAGGTCGAACCTCTGCTTATCTTTGATGGCGTGTTATTTTGAACTTATCGAAATAACAGCCCGTCTGAGCTCAAACAAGGTCGAAACTCTGCTTATCTTTGATGGCAAAGGCCCTTGGCCTTAAGGGTTTTATTTCGAACTTATCGAAATAACAACCCGTTTGAGTTCGAACGAGGTCGAACCTCTGCTTATCTTTGATGGCGAAGGCCTTTGGCCTTAAGGGTATTATTTCGAACTTATCAAAATAATAGGTCGTCTGAGCTCGAACGAGGTCGAATCTCTGCTTATCTTTGATGGAGAAGGCACTTGGCATTAAGGGCATTATTTCAAACTTATCGAAATAACAGCCTGTCTGAGCTCGAACGAGGTCGAACCTCTACTTATTTTTTATCGCGAAGGCCCTTGGCCTTAAGGATGTTATTTCAAACTTATTGAAATTATAGCCCGTCTGAGTTCGAACGAGGTCTAACCTCTGCGTATATTTGATGGCAAATGCGCTTGGCCTTAAGGGTATTATTTCAAACTTATCGAAGTAACAACCCGTCTGAGTTCGAACGAGGTCGTACCTTTGCTTATCTTTGATGGCGAAGGCCCTTTCGCGGAAGTCCCAGCTCGGCCGGCATCGCTTCGCATAGCATGGTTCAACGTCGTGGACATAAGGCATCAATATTCTATGCAAGCTCGCATTGCATGCGTGTCGTATTTTCTCGTTTGATTTTTTCCGTTCTATTAGAAGACGCCACCGGACGAGATGATTTTTGGTTCCTCAATCTGGATACCTCCGCTTTGGTTCCTGGCCTGACGAAGTATTAGTGATGAGGATAAGATGTTCCCCGCCTCTTGTTCGGCGGTTTTGTGGGAAAGGGAGGGGATAGATTGCAGCACCCTCTACCTTGCTCTGGATGTTCGAAACCGATAGGGCATAGAATTCCACGCCTTGCTAATCTGTTCGGTTTTCTTTCCCTCAATGTGTAGTCTCCGCGTCTTGTGTGAGTTGAGTTATCTTCTCATGTTTCCATGCTTCGATCTGGGGAAAAACTAGGAGTTTTCACTAGGAAATTTCCACAGACAGTGCCAAATTGTTTGTCTCAAATAATTTTTAACTCTTTTCAAGCAAATCAATCAAAGATGAAGGGATAAATCATAGTCAAACTTAATTAATACCAGATCGATAGATCAAATGGCATCAACTGCATATTAGACGAATAGGACACAGAACATCTTATTTAAATTTGAACATTACTTTCCTTCTCCATAGAGAATGAAGAATAATTACAATTGTTTCAGCCTTTCGGGATACAAGGGTGGAGCTTACTCCTTCTTTTTTGGTGTGAAGAACTTTCCCTTCTCTCATTTGAGGTGGAATTCTGTACATCTCTTTTGCTTTTGAGGATATTGGAGGAGGAGGAGAAAAAGCCCCCCTTTTAGAGCTTACTTGAGCTGATATATATAGTCGAAAAATCCTCTTGCCTTTGCCATGACTTTGGCGTGCCTGGGGCAGTGGGGTTTCCTAGTCGTGGGGATGCCTTGCTCTTATTGTTGCATCGAAAGCCCTAAAGAAGGGGTGAGATTAACTCGATTCCCTACCCAGTGGCGAAAATGCGGTCGCGGCCGCCCTGGTCGAGGTGGTCAGATTTTGACCAATACAATTTCGACTATGGAAATCTCCACAGGCGGCGCCAAATTATTTGACTCAAAAGATTTTTAACTCTTTTTAAGCAAATCAATCAAAGATGATGGGGTAAATCGTAGTCGAAGATAATAAACTCCAGAATCGTTACAGCAAAAAGGTAACAAAGATATAGAGAGGGAGAGAGAGAAAGACATCATAAAAGTAGAAAGAGAGAGAGTAATCTTGTCTGTTCCGAATTCTGCCTATTACAAGGCTTAAATTCCTCTTATATACTGAGGGATCTCTCCTAATCGTGGGGACGATGAATTAAGAAGTATTTATTGTGATAAATCTGATGACGTTGCGAGGACGACTCCCCTTCAGCCTTTGGGTCATAACCTTATACCGACTCGTGGGTTTGTGGTTGCATGTCATGCTTACTATAGGCCGTGGTCGGTCAAATTCAGACCCATACACAATCAACTATCATTTTGTGATAGTTGTATTCTACCTTCTGTCTAATCATGATTGCTTGGTCTTCCATACCTTGATGAGATAAACATCAAACTCTTTGACAAAGATCTTACTATCAGAATATGAAGCACATCACCCTAAGAAAAGAAAAGAAGATATATGGTATAAGATTGAGAAGCTAACGTCTGGACTTTTTCGAGTTAATGACTCAAATGAACACTCAACTTTGAGTAATTGATCATCAAAATCATATAATTTTTCTTTTGTCTTTTAAAAATTACTCAATATTTATTTATGGATATTGTAAATTTAGTGACATGGCAAAAATTAATTTTAAGAAAATATCGTTAAACACTAATTTAAATCCTGAACAATTTTAAAACTCAACCCATCTGTTTACCCAATACCTGACCTATACCACATATATGAGTCGACTTTAACAGTTCTTTTCACAATTATAGTTCTTCAACTGTGCAAGTGCAAAGTGATGTGTGAGATCAAGTGCAACGTGCAGAGGGTGTTGAAGGTGAACTGAGACAGGCTTTTCAAGAAGAGAGATTATAGAAAAAAAAGTTATACAGTCAAATTTTTCTATAACAGTCTCATTTGTTCCGAATACTTTTGGATATTATAGCGAAATGGTATTATAGAAAACATATATTATAACATAACATGAAAATTGGTTCCGAAAAAACTTGACTTTTATAGTGAAATGTTATTATATAAAAATGTTGTTATAGAGATGTGTGATTGTAGTTTGCGACTAGGAAATATTAAGGAACCGTCTTGGTTTTTGGTAAACTATGTTGTAAAAATTTGATGAATATGGAGAATAAACAATTTAGCTTGAGGCGTGTCAAAGACACTGTCCTTAAGGATATTTTGCCCACACCGAGATAAATAATATTAGGTGTATCCCCCAGGATTCAACAAGCCCTTCTAGTATAACTAGGAGCAGAAACAACAAAGATATATAAGAAGAAAACCCAACACCAAAGAAAGAAGAAGAAAAGTTATTATAATTTTTCACCCCTTTACAATATAAAACACAAGAATATATATAGCCCAAGACTATCTGATAGGTAACTTCCAGCCATAATAATTTTCTCAAAAATAGAATGGCTGTTACAAACGTTTTCATTATCAAATAAAAACGTTTGAAATATTAATACCATTAAGACTAAATAGTCAGGTACTTTTTGGTCAAAGTAACGTTACAATATTAGCTTTATTGTATAACTAGTAACGTTCAATTGTTGGAAAATTATTAAGACTTTCCTATCAAAACATTAAAGCCATTTAAAGCTATATAATGAAAATTTCAAACCTCACGGATATAAGTAGTCAATATTAGCTTTATTATTTTAAAATTTGTATTGTATAATCTGTTACAAACAATAAAAGTAATTTGTATAGCAATTAATATTATATCAAGGAATGAACATAGATATTTCTTTTGAGATATTAAAAAATTTAACAATCCCCCACATAGCTCAAAAGAATATTATGCAATAAAATAAAATAAGAATTTTTGTTGGGTTTTCACAAATGAGCATAATGCGTCGAATCTGGTGTTTCTTGGACTATGAACCAGACCTAGATAATATAAGATTAAACTTACATAACAAATGGTGAAGTTTAGAACTTCTATGAACCAAGAATTCTTTTGTAAGTTTAGTGTCTTATCTATCACATTATACCCGCACACACTTTGTTGTTTATCGCGGTTTTGCGCTAATAGGCCATGCGCGCGCCTGGTTTTCATGAGTGCTCTAGAAATTTTGCCACAAATTTCATAGGAGCGGCCCCACTCCACACTCATATAGGTCCATCCATCAAGTGTATTCTGCAGCACAATACACCACCTATAAAGGCTATGGATTATTAGATTAAGAGTTTAATAACTCAACCTCTCATTCCTTGCAGTCTTGCACTATATACACACAGACACCATAGGAAGGGATATAATTTAATAGTGCACATTTGATCAACTAATGACTTGTTATTACCCATATGAACCTACTTCATGGGATCTCCAATCATATAGGTTGGGTTACTATCATAGTTGATATAACTCAAATTGGCAAAAGTCCCATTCCCCTCGATGTTTCAGATATTAATTTTCTTCCCAAAGGTTTAGTGAGAGGATCGGCCAAATTCACTTCTGACTTCACATAATCTATGGAAATAATTCCATCTTTCAGCAGCTGTTTTATCACATTATATCTCAACCGGATATGTCTACTCTTCCCATTAAAGGATTTATTTTTGGCAATGGCTATTGCAGCTTGACAATCACAATGCATCGACACAGATGGTGTCGGTTTTATTCCTAGTGGAATACTCGCCAAAAGGTTCTTTAACCATTCGGCCTCATTGCCAGCTAATTCCAATGCCACAAACTCAGATTCCATGGTAGATCTAGCTATTATTGTTTGTTTAGCTGATTTCCATGCCACAACACCCCCACCAAGGGTGAACACATAACCACTAGTGGATTTTGTCTCATCTGAATCCGAGATCCAGTTAGCATCACTGTATCCTTCTAGTACAGCGAGAAATCCACTATATTTAATACCATAGTTCATGGTACCTCTCAAATATTTCATTACTCTTACTAATGCATTCCAATGATCATAACTCGGATTTTGAGTATATCTACTCAATTTACACACAGCATATGCAATATCAGGTCTAGTAAAATTCATCAAATGCATTAGATTACCAATAACTTGAGCATATTTATTTTGATCTACTGCATCTCCTTTATTCTTTTTTAAATGACTACTAGCATCATAAGGAGTGCTTACAGGTACCACATCAAAATTATCAAATCTTTTAAGAATTCTTTCAACATAATGTTCTTGAGTCAACATCAAACTATTGCCGTCTCTTATAATTTTCATGCCTAAAATAATATTAGCTTCTCCCATGTCTTTCATCTCAAAATTAGAAGACAAGAAAAATTTGGTTTTATGTACCAAATCAAGGCTAGAACTAAAAATAAGCATGTCATCCACATAAAGGCAAATAATAACACATGTACCATCCACACATTTTGTATAAACACATTTATCTACTTCAATTGATGAAAAACCATCATTAATCAATACTTGATCAAATTTTTCATGTCATTGTTTAGGCGCTTGCTTTAGACCATACAAAGATTTTAGCAATTTACATACTCTATTTTCTTGGCCAAACACTATACAACCCTCAGGTTGCTCCATGTAAATTTCCTCCTCCAAATCACCATTTAAAAAAGCTGTTTTAACATCCATTTGGTGAATATAAAGTTTATAAATAGAAGCCAAGGCAAGTAAAACACGAATTGAGGAAATTCTAGTTACAGGAACATAAGTATCAAAATAATCAATATTTTGCTTTTGGGTAAAACCTTTTGCAACAAGTCTAGCTTTGTATTTATCAATGGAACCATCTGGATTAAGTTTCTTCTTAAAAATCCATTTACAACCAATGGGTTTAGCTCCCGGAGGTAAATCAACTAAAATTCAAGTTTTATTTCGTAAAATTGAATTTAGTTCTACATCAATAGCTTCTTTCCAAAATGATGCATCAGATGAAGAAATAGCTTCAGAATATGTTAAAGGATCATTATCCACAAGATAAATGTAAAAATCATTACCAAAAGATTTTTCTTTTCTTGGTCTTTTGCTTCTTCTTAAATCCTCACTTTCAAAATTATTTTGAATAATTGGAACATGTGAAATATTATCGCTTGGAATATTAGGTGCATCAGAAATTTTCTCAAATCTTAATGGAAAAATATTTTCAAAAAATTCAGCATTTTTTGTTTCAACAATAGTATCATTTTCAAGTACATCACTTTTGACTACTAAAAATCTGTATGCTGCACTGTTTTCAGCATACCCAATAAACATATAATTAGATGTTCTAGATCCTATTTTCTTTTTCTTAGGATCAGGCAACATAACTTTAGCAAGGCACCCCCACACTTTCAAATATTTCAAATTAGGAGGATATCCTTTCCACAACTCATAAGGAGTTTTACCCGTTTTCTTATAAGGAATTCTATTTTGTAAATGACAAGCAGATAAAATTGCTTCACCCCAAAGATTATCTGGATCACCAGAACTAACAAGCATACTATTCATCATTTCTTTTAAAGTTCTATTTTTTCTTTCTGCTACACCATTTGATTGTGGAGAATATGGAGGAGTTATCTCGTGAATTATGCCTTCTTTCTCACAATAATCATTCAATAAAATAAATTCACCACCTCTATCGGATCTAACTCTTTTGATTTTCATATTCAATTGATTTTCTACTTCAGCTTTATAAATTAAAAACTTATCAAAAGCTTCATCTTTATTTCTCAACAAATAAACTTTTGTATATCTAGAAAAATCATCTATAAAAGTCACATAATATTTTTTCCCTCCTCTAGTCATAGTTTGTTTCAAGTCTCCTAAATCAGTATGTATTAAACTTAACAATTCAGATTCTCTAAATACTGAAGCACATGATTTCTTAGTTAGTTTAGCTTCTGCACAAACTTCACACTTATCAATATTCGAAAAATTAACATTTGAAATAAGACCTTCAGAATGCATTTTTTTAATATAAGATAAACTAACATGTCCTAATCTAGCATGCCATAAATTAAAAGAATCAATCAAGTAAGCAGAAGTACTAGCATTTTCATTTATAACATTAAGTACAAACAAACCATGGTTATAATAACCCTTGCCAACAAAATTATTATTCGTGGTCAACACGATCTTATCTGATTCAAAAACAACCTTCACCCCCACTTTTCCTAATAATCCCACAGAGACCAAATTGGCTCGGATACTAGGAACATGCAACACATCATTCAATGCCAAAGTTTTGCCAGATGTGAGTTTGAGAAGAACTTTGTCTTTTCCAAGAACTGGAGCAGTTCTTGGGTCACCAAGATAGACAACTTCTTCTCCCTCCTCAACTTGGGTATAAGACACAAAGTCTTTTTTGTTAGCACATATGTGCCTAGTGGCACCAGAATCTAACACCCAATCTTTCACATTGGCCACAAGGTTCACTTGGAAAACAACCGCAACAATTATATCATCCACTTTGGCTTTAGTTAAATTTACTTTAGCCTTAGTGGGATTGTCATTCCCAATTCTTTTCCGGCATTGAGCAACATAGTGGCCAGGTTGATTGTTGGTTTTGGGCTTATAACCATTTCTTTTATCATACCTGTTACTTGATTTTTTCCGACGGTTGTTGTCCTCCACAAGGCTGCTTCTAGTAGCAATTTCTTTTCCTTTGTCAACAACAGCGTGCTTGCGGTAAAAATTATCTCCACCAAAAATAGCAACATTAGCAACATTATTCTCCATAATAACAGCGTAAGATATCCTTAAGATTGTTGTAAAAATTTGATGAATATGGAGAATAAACAATTTAGCTTGAGGCGTGTCAAAGACACTGTCCTTAAGGATATTTCGCTCACATCGAGATAAATAATATTAGGCGTGTCCCCCAGGATTCAACAAGCCCTTCTAGTATAACTAGGAGTAGAAACAACAAAGATATATAAGAAGAAAACCCAACACCAAAGAAAGAAGAAGAAAAGTTATTATAATTTTTCACCCCTTTACAATATAAAACACAAGAATATATATAGCCCAAGACTATCTGATAGGTAACTTCCAGCCATAATAATTTTCTCAAAAATAGAATGGCTGTTACAAACGTTTTTATTATCAAATAAAAACGTTTGAAATATTAATACCATTAAGACTAAATAGTCAGGTACTTTTTGGTCAAAGTAACGTTACAATATTAGCTTTATTGTATAACTAGTAACGTTCAATTGTTGGAAAATTATTAAGACTTTCCTATCAAAACATTAAAGCCATTTAAAGCTATATAATGAAAATTTCAAACCTCACGGATATAAGTAGTCAATATTAGCTTTATTATTTTAAAATTTGTATTGTATAATCTGTTACAAACAATAAAAGTAATTTGTATAGCAATTAATATTATATCAAGGAATGAACATAGATATTTCTTTTGAGATATTATTATTATTATTATTTTTTAACAAACTAATCAGACTTCATATTTAGATTCTATCATGCATAATTGTAGATAGGTGCTACAGAAATTATGATTTATGACGATAATGATGAAATTATTATTGAGTGATAGTAGTAATTTATTTGAGACACAAAATTTAATCGAGTACGATTCTTGAGAGAATGTTGGTGATCAATTCCAAGAGCTGCTTAATTATGTCTCAAATATGGGGACACATTAACGCCAATTTTGCCGACACGTACATACAATTACTGGAAATTAAACATAATCCACATATTTGATTTAACCAAGATTAATTACTTGGAAATTTGTGATGTGACAAATTACTACGTAGCTTATAAAGCTACTCATGTTTAGAGCTTCACATTTAAAACTTCAAATTTGTTTTAATTTAAACACAACTTTCAAATGTTTTAAGTTCGTTTTGTTGGGATATATACTATTAATCAAGTATTTGGTTTAGATATAATATTTATTATGGAATAATTATTTATTCAATTTTAATAAAGTTTTAAATAGATCATATTGTGTCCTCTGCTTATATAGTAGATGATTTAGTGTATAGAGTTTAGCTTATACATAGAAGATTAAATCACCGGTTCTTATAAGTATAAAGTTTGAGTTCACAATCTAATGATGGAATTAGACAAACCATCATGGATAATTGTAGCACAAGATTAAATATTTTATCTTGTTTATGGGAATTGTTTAATTCCAACTTGTTGTGCTAGTACATTTTGTATGCATTGACCGGACCAAGTAAAAGATAAGTATTTTATACTGACTTAATAAAATAAACTCTCTAGCCATTAAATGTACTTATACTCTTAATCTTGATATAATTATTATTAGATGTGTACATTATTATTGTTTTCATTTATTGAAAGGCGAGATTCTTTTGTGGGTCAATATGCCTAGTAAATTGGATAATAATAATGTACATTGGTGACATAATAGTTAGTTGATGAAATCCATGTCTTGGTTTAGAGATTGATGATATGCCTTTATGAAAGCTTATAAGTGTTCATGTGTAAACCCGACTGGTGAATTTTGTATCCGGCATATGAAATAAGTTAAGTGAAAGTCTAAAGGAAATAACTAATAAATTAAATAGTCGGTAATTTAATTTAATTTAATTGATTAGTATCTGAATCTTAATATGGGGAGTTAAATAAGATTTAATGGAAGAGTTTCGAAATTAAATAAGGAGGGCAATTACGAATTTTTAGTGGAATAATTCATAGTTAATTATGGTAGATATTAATTTCAAAAATTAGAAATTAACTCCATAATTTCTTGTTAATTAAATTCTGTGGTCACTACTGTGCCTAAATAATAGGAAATAAAAGAATCCTTAATCTGGTGGAAAAGGGTTTTACCCTTAAAACTTGTGCTATAAATACATAATGAGCCTGTTTGGATGGGCTTAAAAGCTGGTCAAACCAGCTTTTAAGCTCTTTTTAACTTCTGGAAGTGTTTGATAACTAAAAAATGGCTTAAAAAAATTAAAATCTGCTTTAAAAAAGCCGAAACTAACAAGTTGGGTAAACCCAACTTTTTAAAATTGGCTTAACATCCATATTGGTTTGACCAAAGATATTACTTTCTTATCTCTTATAATATTTCTTATTCCCAAAATTACCCCTCACTACAAAACCTAAAAACATACAGTCTCTTTCTTTTCTCTATTGTTGACAGCGTCTCTACTTTCTTCTTCCTCTTCTTCCATAACTCTCCCCAACTTCAGCTCCAATTTGAAAGCCTCTTCAGCCCAGTAAGTTATCTTCCTCTTGAATTTCAATTTCTAGTAAGTTTAATCATACGATTTTTATGTTTTTAAACTTCTTTTTATTTCCTTTGGTAAAGTATAACAGAGGCTCATATTACTTGACTCACTTTTCAGTTTTTACTTGTTCAAAATTGATGGAGAAAATTTACTGATTACTACTACTGTAATTAGAAAAGGCATTTGTATAGCTCTCAACAATTGTATAGCTCTCAACTACTGTAATTAGGTTGATATTTGTATAGCCCTCAATAATTGTCCTACTACAGTAATAGAAAAGACAAAATTAAATCCTTAGTTTGTTTGAATGACGTGCGTAAAACCTGGGAAAACAAAGCAGATTTTTTTTTGTATTAAAGATACAACACAAATTCAACAACTTAGAAAAATAACTAGTGCCGAGTTCAACAGCATTCCTTGTATCCAAGGGCTGCAATTTATTTGATTTCCTTGGGTTCAACGGCTGCAATTTCTTTAACAACTTGCGCTTTACCGGCCTCAAACTGCTTGTCCTCTTTGTCAGTCTTAAAATCGGCAAAGAGACGAAGTAGTTTGCTTCCCTTAGCAATAAGGATGCTAACAATATCTGGAGGCTTATTGTGATTTGCGGCAAATAGCTTGAAGACATGAAACGCTTCTATTAAGATACTTTTGCTTGACTCCCTAAGTAGATTAGCACAAGAGGCAAAATTTGCTTCTCTCTGGGCATTAACAATATAATTTTTTGTTGCAATGGAATGAATGAAGACATTGTTAATTCAATGGCATTAACAATATAATTTATTTTATACTGGAATAAGCTAGTTCAAAGTAGTACTATTTAACTTACACCTACATAAATATGTAGCTGTATTTAAAAGAAACTTGACATATATCACATTCTTTCTTGAGAGCTGCGAATAATTCCTTCACAGAGCCTCAAAGCAAACCCCTAAAGGCATTTTTTCTGTCAAACACAAGGCTCTTTCAGACTCTCTTTATCCAACTCCAGTCTTAGCTTCTTGGTTGTTCTGCTTTCTTCAGATTATTTACATTCAATCATGCCAGACAATGCTAAGTGGGACTATGATACACATATTATATTTCTTGAGTTGTGTGAGGAAGAGGTTAGAAAAGAAAATAGACCAAACACTTACTTAAATAAAGATGGTTGGAAAAGTATTGTTGACAAGTTCTGTAAGAAGACGGGGAAAGACTATGATAAAAAAGATGAAAAATCATTGGGATTACATGAAAGGTGAATGGACACTTTTTAAGCAGTTGATGAGAGGGGAGACAAGTTTAGGATGAGATACCACGAAATACGATTATGGCAGATGGTGATTGGTGGGATCAAAAAATTAAGGTACATTTCTCATATTATTATATGTGTAATTCTTATTTTTGTCATTGTTAATTCTATCAATTTGATTAAAGTAGTTTTTATTTTCTCTTTTTACAGGAGAATGCAAAATATAAGAAATTTAGGAACAAAGATCTTTCGCTCATATGGTTTCGCTATGATGCATTGTTTGGTGATGTTGGTGCCACAGGAGAAAGAGCACGTGCAGCAAATCAGGAACAATCGTCCGGCATTGGACTTAATCTCGATGAAGAAGGGATAAATGTTATTGATGATTGTGACAAAGAACACTTTACTTATCTTAATGATGAAATGAGCGATGAAAGTGATGATCTACAGAATATAAATTCTGTTATGTATCCAGAGCCATCACTAAAAAGACAAAAACCAACTGATGGTGTTAGCACCAGTAGTCAAGTAAGAAAGAGTTAAAAAAAAATGAACGGATGGTGTTAGCCTTTAGTTAGCTTCAATTTCCTCCGGTTCTTTTTAAATTCCACAACTGAACATTGGAGCGTATGAATTTGTAAAGCTTTCAGTTAACTCCTCTTTACTTATTATGTTTTCATTTTCAGTTACATGGAGAGTTCGAACTCTAGTGACATAGTAGATCCTTATCCAAGTTATTCGTCATACGATAAAGATAAAGAAGAACTGGAGGAAATACAAAGGGAGCAAGATGAGAAGGAATGAACTGCTTTATGTCAAATAGCAGGTAAATTGATATTAATGTATTACAAAAAATACCTATGCAAGGAACCTTGTCGTACATCTAGTCGCTCCGAAAATGTATTTATTCAAGAGATATTAAGAGGAAACGAGATTCGTTGTTATGAAAATTTTCGATTGAGAAAGTTGGTGTTTGTTGATCTATCGAATGACTTAATTGAAAAGTATGGGCTTAAACCCATACGTGGAATGTCTATACACGAGATATTAGGCATGTTCTTGATGACTTGTGCACGTGGAGATGGAAATCGATTGATACAGGAAATCTTTCAACATTCGGGAGAAACAATTCATAGACACTTTCATATTGTTTTAAAGGATATTTGTGAGCTTGCAAGAGATATAATTAGACCACATCAAAATTATAATGATGGTGCAGGAGCTCACAAGCCATGTAATGATCTATATCTCCCTTTCTTTAGAGTAAGAAATATTTTTACATAGTTATTTTTTTATTAAATTTATAACTTAACTTTTATAAGTATTACTAACTTAAGTTAAATTTATACTTGTAAATGTATGTAGGATTGTATTGGAGCACTTGATGGCACACATGTTAAAGCAACATTACTGCAAGGTCAAGAGATACCATATATTGGATGTAAAGGTTATCCGACTCAAAATATTCTTGTTGTCGTAGATTTTAATATGTGTTTTACATTTGCATGGGATGAGTGGGAAGGAGCAACTCACGATAGTCGTATGTTTGGTGAGGCCCTTCGTAGACCAGAACTTAACTTTCCACGTCCAATTAGAAATAAGTATTATCTAGTTGATGCAGGATATCCTCACATGAAGGGATATATGGCTCCATACAAAGGAGATAATGTGAGATATCACCTAGCACAATTCCGCCGCGGTGAAAGAAGACAATTGCGAGAAACAAGAGGGCGAATTGAAAAATTTGACTATTTGCATTCTTCTTGTAGAAATATTGTTGAGCGGACATTTGGGGTTTGGAAAGCAAGATGGTCAATTTTGCGAGACATTCTTTCTATCACATTGACACTCAAAGAGACATCGTACTTGCTACTATGGCCATTCATAACTATATTAGAAAGAAATGCAATATGGATGATGCATTCCGAGCAGCTGAGAATGAGAGATATGTTCCATCTGTTGATCCTGATGTTGGTACATCTTTAAAAGCTAATAACAATATAAATGCGGAAAATGTGGAAGAGCAAAGTGACCTTATTTGGATGGATCTTTGCGATTTGATTGCTAATGAAATTTGTGAAGCTTGATACTTGTAGTTGTATGAATCTTTTAAAACACTAATATTTATTATTTTACATTCCAATTAAGAAATGTAATTTTGTTTCGTTCTCTTGAAATATGCATATAATGACCTAACTTTTTATATAATTTGAGAAATCAGTGTATAAGCCGTGCAATTGACTTTTGTCGCAGCACTTTCTGAGCTAAGGAAAGAAAAAAAAGCAATTGATCAATTAGATTCTCATACAGATATATACAAAGCAAAAACTATTCTTTTTATTTTCTTGGCAAACAAATAAAAAAACTATCTTAAGTAATTATTTAAAGTAAAATATAAATTATTTTTTGTTTGCATGACTTATGAATCAAATATATTGTAGTAATCAGCTCCTTTTATAATGTTAACAGCTTTAAGGATATTTCTGTCTTTTTAACAGAAAAAAGTTCTTGCCAGCACTTGTTTACAAAGCACTTCAACAGCTTTTTTAAGCTTCAGTACTTTTATCCAAACAGGTAACTGCTTATTTATAAAACAAGTTTAAACACTTAAAAACTCCTTTTAAGCACAAGTGTTTAAAAGCTACTTTTTTCAGCTAATCCGAACGGGCCACCTAGAGGGGGTAGTACATGGTGGCCGAAATTTTCAGCCAAGTTTTCCTAGAAATTTCGCCCACACGAAATTGCTATTTTCGGATATTATTTGGATAACACAGTAGAAGATCGTGGAACGGTCGAGGATCATGATTGTGCGGGTGATGAAAATTCCATTGAGAAGTTATGGAATTGAAGGCTCACGTGATAGAATAGATATATTCACGCTTCTAGAGGTAATCCGTAAAATCCCGTATAAACTAATTGTCTAGATTACATGTTATTTAGATACTGTAATTGATTCCGCTGTTTATTATAATCCATCACGTTTCTGTGCTACTATTTGATAATTCAGTTTTCATACCATTTCAGTATGATAAACTTCGAGCCCGTTTCGGTGGCAAAAGAAGAGTTAAATCACCGCATTAAACTCCGTATAATTGTGGACATTACTTGGTTGCTTCTTTTGTTTTTCACATAAAATAATACCTCCATAAATTGTAGTATTAAAAAACGGGTATTAGTGCATGAATTATTTAACGCAGAGTACAATGTGAAATAAGAAAATAGGTATTAGCATACATGAATTAAAATAAAAAATGATAAAAATGTCCTCACACTTTTTATATTTTTTCTTCTTTGTGATCTTTATATAACTCGTCTTCGAAATAGACGACCCCTTCTAACACGATCCTGAGGAAAGTGTCTCAGTGACCAACCACTTTCAATTCCATTAGTAGCTTATTTTGGCGAAGCTACATTTCGGTTAAATGTGGATTTTTTTTTTTTTTGGTTAAAAGTATTTTTTCCAAAGTTAAGTTATTTGACCAAATTTTTTTAAGAAAAAAAATGTTTTTAAATAGAAGCAGAAATAGTTTTTCTCCAAAAGTGCTTATAAATTAATCAGTCAAAAATAAAAGCAGTTCTCACCAAAATATTTTTATTTTTAAAAGCAGTTTTGAGAAAATATTTTCCAAAATAAATATATTTAGAAGCTTGGCCTAACAGGCTATAAGTAAAACATTTGTCACTCTAAGGGGTCGTTTGGTACGAGAGATATCAGATAAATGACAATTAATTTCGGATTAAATTTGAGGCGGGTTTATCCTATGTATGGTTGAGATAAAATCGAGGTATAACTAATCCCGAATTGAAGTATTATTTTTATTACTATGGGCAGTGGCGGATGTAGCACTCAGACACCGGTTCATCTGAACCCAATACTTTCCTTGTATCGTATAAATTTATGTATAAAACTCCACAAAAATTACAACAAATAGTAGAATGAAACCCATAATTTTAAGATTGAATCCATAAAATTTAAATAGTAAATTCGCCTTTGCCTATAGGAAGGTAGCAATTTCGTAACAATTAATCCTGAGATAACAAATTACTCGTACAATCCAACCAGAAGAATTTGAACATGAATTTGTCTGCGGTTATAGGAAGCGGCTGGCTATACACAACTCCAGGATTAAAGTCCCAAATCAAATCAAATTAAAAGAATTTACAGCAGCTCATCATTAATCCAGCCTACCTAACTGCTTCGAGCCGCAAATCGTCTAGAGCTAGAGCCCAATTTTATTGTCCAAACGGCAGAGAGCCGGTCACCGAGCGATTCCGGAACCCAATCGTGGTTCTTTTGGACAAAATACCTTTAATAAGTGTAAAAAAAATTATTTGTTTATATATAACATCAAAATATAACACGTTATATCTTAACGGAAACTTTTGCCGTTAAGGTATAGTTTGGTGTATTTACATGCTATATATACTGACAATTTGATTGACAAGTATAGCGTGTTGTATTTTTACGCGATACATATAGCGTAAAAATATAACACGTTATACCCCTAATTATGGACCCACCAATAAGTTAACTGACATAACAATAATTCAAATGTGTATAATGTATATTCAAAGACGCTATACATAAAAAAGTTCAACCCCCCCCCCCCCCCCCCCCCCCCCCCCCCCCCCCCCCCCCCCCCCCCCCCCCCCCCCCCCCCCCCCCCCCCCCCCCCCCCCCCCCCCCCCCCCCCCCCCCCCCCCCCCCCCCCCCCCCCCCCCCCCCCCCCCCCCCCCCCCCCCCCCCCCCCCCCCCCCCCCCCCCCCCCCCCCCCCCCCCCCCCCCCCCCCCCCCCCCCCCCCCCCCCCCCCCCCCCCCCCCCCCCCCCCCCCCCCCCCCCCCCCCCCCCCCCCCCCCCCCCCCCCCCCCCCCCCCCCCCCCCCCCCCCCCCCCCCCCCCCCCCCCCCCCCCCCCCCCCCCCCCCCCCCCCCCCCCCCCCCCCCCCCCCCCCCCCCCCCCCCCCCCCCCCCCCCCCCCCCCCCCCCCCCCCCCCCCCCCCCCCCCCCCCCCCCCCCCCCCCCCCCCCCCCCCCCCCCCCCCCCCCCCCCCCCCCCCCCCCCCCCCCCCCCCCCCCCCCCCCCCCCCCCCCCCCCCCCCCCCCCCCCCCCCCCCCCCCCCCCCCCCCCCCCCCCCCCCCCCCCCCCCCCCCCCCCNCTTGTTAAATTCTCAAGCATTTTTTTGTAATATCTTAAGAGCGTAAAATAAGAGTTTCATTATATTGGGGGAGTGAGATTGTGATGGAGAATACCTCTGTGAGGTATAGTTTATCTCCAGGAGTCATGTTAATGTCACGACCTCAATTCCGGTCGTGATGGCGCCCCACACAATTGCTAGACAAGCCCGACCATTTACACTCTCAACCCGAGCATGAAGCTCAAAACCAGTTATTTGAATATCATTAACAACAATTACGCTAAAAGATTACGCGGAATATCACTATAACACAGAATATACTCCCAAAAACCTGGGGGTCATGAGTCTAGAGCCTCTAACAATACATGTGACAAGACTCCAAATAATACAATGTCTCAAAACTGCGAAAAGATAATAAAAGGGATAGGGGAGGAGTCGGGTCCTGCGGACGTCAGGNCGGAAGGTATAGATGTATGAATGCAATACAATGCATATGACCGCTGCGGCGTACAACCCGATCCATTGGGTACCCGCGCTCACTGTGGGGGTTCAGACTCCGGAGGGGCTCCTACAGCCCAAGCGCAATATCATTGTAGCATTCGTTGCAGCGTGCAGCCCGGTCCACAATCAGTCCAGTTATATATGCATGCAAGCCACACGGGCATAATCAAGTTTACTATTTCCAGTTCCATTTAACAGGTATTATAGTTTAAGTGATTTAAGCCTTAGAAGATTTCTACTCATCTTTAGACAACATTTAACTCAGGATTGATATCATGGGAACATGCTCAATATTATGGAAGCAGTGATAATAATCCCTAAGGGATCCAAATAGTTGGCTCGCAACCCAAATATGCTCATAACAATCCAAATAGGATGTTTACTAGCCAATTTCTAGGCATATAACACAGTATAGTCATTTCTCGGACGAACTAAGCTATAGTCTCGTCCACAAACGACCCCGCACTCACCGTAGAGTACGTGTCTCGCCTCAATACAGCGTCACAATGTGATATACAGGGGTTTCAAACCCTCAGGTCATCATCTACATCTATTACTCACCTTAAGCCTGCCACAAAACTAGTCCGCCATGCCTTTTTCTCTCGAATCCGCCTCCTCGCGCGTCGAATCTAGTCAAAACCACAACGAATACATTACAATAGGCTAATGGAACATAACCCAATTGAAATTACTCGAAAAATTCTCAAAAATACGAAGTTGGCAAAACCCGAGCCCCGAACTCACTTCTCGAAACATTCCGCAATTTACATCACTGGATTCCTCGTCTCGCCACGAGTCTATACATATAAATTTTATCAAAATCGGAACTCAAATGG
>MU741908.1:0-15009 GCA_026770625.1 Nicotiana glauca
TTCGATTGTCCTTTAATTGGAAAAAACTCCTTCGCGCCCTCGCGGGTGCGACGCCGGAAAAAGGAGGTGTGACAACAGTGTAATGAAAGATCAAATTTACTCGATGGTGAGGAAGATAAATATTCATTTTGGATTATGGAGAAGGCACATAGAGAGAGAAGCGAGGGTTTGGGAAGAAAAGCATGGGAAGAAAGGGTAAAAATATCTTTTCATATTAATTTTAATATGGTAGTGGCTATTTTTGCTCAACATTACAATTGATGGATAAAAAATAAATACTACCTTAAATAGTGGCTACTTCATGCCATTTCTACAAAATAAAACCACTTGATTTTATATAACTTATCCGGAAAATGAATGAACAGTAGTTTAAGTGTTAAATTGGAATTCCCTTCCATCAAAACAAAAAGGGTAGCAGCTTTTCCGTTTCAACTTAAGTCCACAATTTGGTATATAAACTATATATGAACACAATTATGGGAACTTTACACCTTATACTCCCTCTAAGAAACTCTTAACATTGTATACTTCACTTATAAAATTACATATAGTACACATTAATTAATTACTCCACATATTCAATGAGTCAAAGGACAATAATCACCTAACAAATTTGTCGCCTAAATTAAAGGAAATTATATATACGAAGCAAATCCAAAGTCTTACTACATCCATTTAAAACTTGGACATAAATTTAGAGAATAAAAAAATATTATCCATTAAATTAAACAATTTTTTTATTTTTTTATGGGAACCTTTGTCCTTATATTCTTGTATACAATAAAAAATTATACAAATTGTATACTATTAAAGTATGTTAATATTCCAAGTAAAATAATATATATAAACAAACAATAAAAATTAAAGTATGTTTTATTTTAATACCGTATTCCAAATTAGAATACTGCGTTATATTTAGTTTGAATATTGTAATCCAGATTAGTATATTGTGGTATATTTAGTTTGAATATTGTATTCCAAATTAGAATATTATGAATATTTAATTTTAAATATTATATTCTTTATTAGAATATTATGGTATGATGTTTTGAATACTATATTCTCCATTAATCAATTGTAATTTGTGGTATGTTTAGTTGAATAATATATTTTAAATTAGAATATTGTAGGTATATTCGATTTGAATATTGTATTCCAAATTAGAATATTATATACTAATATTATATATATTAGTATTTATTTTTATTTTTCTTTTGATTTAGATGGAAGAGAAGAAAAAACGACAAAGGACTTAGAGAAATTATTGGGGCATGCTTTTTGGTCAGAAGATAAGTATAATCCCATATCTTTAAAAAGTGGGATGATGGAGTGTTGAAGTGAGAGATAATTTAGTTCCTTAAAATATGAGATTTGTTTAATGGTATATAATGATATTAAAGACTTTAAAAGTAAATATAATTTTATAAAATAAGTATACAAAGCAAAACAAATATTTTAAATGTATATGAAGTTAACTGGTATTTTTCATGGGTATACCGCGTAGATTTCCCCACAATTATTAAGGTGACTTTCTTAGACTAGATGAAAGTGGTAGAGTCTAGAGCCCATTTGTACATAAGAAATTTTCTCCTTTTTTCCAAATTTTATTTTACTTTTTTTCGAATTCAGCATTTGTTCATAAAATTTTCAATTTTCACTTGAAGATGTATTTTGAAAATTTTTAAAAATTTAAAAAACTCCAAAAACCTATTTTTTAAAATTATTGCTCAAATCTCTCACAAAACTTAAAAAACAACTCAAAATTATATTCATGTCCAAACACAATTAAATTTCAAATACCATTTTCACTTGAAAAAAATTTTCTAGCCTTTTTTGGAATTTTACAATTCTTATGTCCAAAAGCCCACTAAGCTTCCGTTTGGACATTTTCTTTTTTTTTTTTTGCTTTTTTCAGATAAAATTAATTGTTTTTTTCATAGAATTTGGTCAGTGTTCTGAAAAAGTTTTAGAAAAAATTATCAAGTTCAAAAAATTAGCTTTTGGGTGAAATTTTTTCTTTCACTTAACAAACTAAAATTTTTTTCACATAAAATGCATGTCCTAACACAATTTTAACTTTCAAAAATTATTTTTGAATACAACTTCAAATTTTCTTAAAAAAAGTTTCAACCAAAACGATGTACAAATGCAAGCTAAGAATATGAATATTCTTTGGATATGAAAGGTCCCAAAATACATCTTGGTAATGTAATAGTGCAAAAATATTAGTAGTAAATGTACATAAAAAGTGACTTTTCTAGTCATTATGAATAGGATAGAGACAATTATTTGAAAGGCAATGTAAAATAAAGACTGTAGGAGTTACAAATATTTTGCCGAACAAGGAAAGCAGTATGCATAGAAAGGTTGAATACTTCTTTTTGGATCTTCCATCATCAAGAATCTCAGGTTTTAAAATATCCTCTCTTTTTTTTCTCCTCAAATCTTTCACATTCAGTTATTGCCATTAATTGTAAGAGTTGTCTATATCTTGAAATACCCTTATTTTTTCATTTTTGGTTGAATTTTAGTCTCTGTAGCAAATGTTTTTTATCTTCTTTAATTTTTATATGTTAGTTTTCTTGTATATAAAGATGCATTGACTAATTGCCATCATGTTTGCTTCAACTATATATATTCTATAACTATGTTAAGATTGGTCAATAAGCTTAGTGGTGAAGTTATTACTACTAATATCTTTTGTAAAATGGAAGTTACCAAATATTGGTCAATAATTTCTTTTACTTCTTATTACTGTAAAATAGATGGCTAACAAGTGATTTTGTCAAGAAGCCAAAGATCAGTGTACTAATGAGCATAACAATAATTGTAAGGGTATATAGAAAAAGAGCCTTATGTTGATAAAGAACCTGCAACATACAAATAATTTTCATTGACGAGAATATTGCTCCAATATCTGCTACCACCACAGATTCAAAATATTGTAACACCCCACTATCATCTGTATGACAATATAAGTATATCAATTTTTTCTTCCAACAAACAAATGAATGATAAGTCCACGTAAATAAATCTTGGGGGACCACTTGTCGGTATACACGACTTTAACTAAATGCTCATCACCATTTCTTTCTACTATTTCCACGGGCCCACGAACACTAGTTTGAATCTTGTCAAATTGTGCATAGATTTGGAATCCAATAACAGCATGAAGTGGTGCAATATGATTCATTCCAACAATCACCATGTAGCAAATCTCAGTTGCACAATCAAGAGCAGTACTAAAATCATGTTGTGAAACTATTCACCATGTGAAATTCTCCACCAAAGCTTTATGTTTAACATCCAAATATTCATCCAAGACTAGTGTCTAATCTTCCCCTGCAATTGAAGAACATGTGGATGCAATGGAGTCATAGATAACATACATCCCACTGGATAAGGTGTGACTACCTACAATTATGAAATAAGACCAAAAAGGTTCAATTGGAACCAATACCAAGTCATTTTCTGTTGAGTGCAAGCTAAAACATGCAAGAAAGCGTTGAAGCTTCAACTTGAGAATTATCACTGTCACTTTTAAATGCCTTCAGTAATATGTCTCTAGTCTCCATGTCATTAGGATCCAATGCACAGGCATCAAGCAATACATGGCACCCATCTTCATATGTCAAACTCATGCACTGATAAGAGAACACAAACAGTTCCATCTTCTTTCTTTTCTTATTCTGATTATTCTTTTCTAAGTAATTATCAAAGAGATTAAAAATTAAAGATGTAGCAACTAGCAACGCAAATTCAGACAGAAAAATGGAGAAATACATACACCATTGCCATCCCGGATCCCATACATGAGTCATAGAGTTAGAAACCACATACTCTAAATAGAATCTTAGAGTTAAGGTCTTGGAATTTATCCCTGGTGCCGTGATAATGTGATTTCTATGAGGGCTCAACTCAATTTCCAGCTCAGTCATAATTTGGTTGATACGAGATTGAAGACTTGGAACTCGAGACTTGATAATATACTCCAAATGTTTCCACATGATTTTCTCAAGATGTTCTGTATCCGTCATGTGAGCGAGATGTTGTAAGATTGGGCAAAAATGCTCTGGAACCAATTCCTGTTCGATATTTGCAGCTTTCTTGATTAGGCTAGTAGTAGTCAGTCGCGGTTGAATCGCAGGCACTGAGCCTTCGACTAGCACTTTCACATCGCTCTCTTCCTCGGACTTTCCATCATTGAAGGCAGACTCAATTGGTGTTATAGGGAGTAAGGTAGTTACATTTGAAAGAGAAATAATGTTGAATACTTGGTCGTTGGTATTTCCAACATCCATGCTATGCTTACGATCGATCTCCTTTTTCAAACATTTCATTGAACAACTTGCACGCTTCCGTTTTGCCTCTGTAGTCATATTGGTGTGACTCGCCAAAGCCTAATAAAATAGCCTCAAAACCACTCTGGTACTCAGTCACTGTAGTTGTTTGCGGGAGCTTCTCCAATTGTCCTTTGACTGATTCTAGTCCCTTTTGATGGAATCGAATCCACACCTTTGCAATAAAATGTTTCCAATCCACCAGCGGCTTGTTCCGGAAGATCCATCGGTACCAATCTAAAGCTTCTCTATCGAGATAGGACGAGGCGGGAAGTAACTTGTTGTTTTCTGAAATTCCATAGAATGCAAAGTATCGTTCAGCCTGAGAAATCCAAAACAGAATCGTCGCAATTCCACCGGAGTGGGCTTACTTGTTGCAAGGTCTCCAACCAACTCCTGTAACAGTGAACGAATTTCAGCCAAATCCTTAGACCATGAATCCTTCATGACCTTAATTGAATCATCGATAGTTCGAATTAATTGGTCCTCCATTGAAAACCTCTGGATGAAAGCACCAATATAACAACTCCAAAATATAGATTGTATTGATTATAGTATCTAACAATTACAACTCAACAAAGCAGAACAATAATAATGGAAATACAAAATGCAGAAGCTAAGTAAGATAGAATAGAACTAAAGAAGGGGATGAGAAGCTAGACTCAGAATTGGGGAGGAGAGGACTCAGACATTTTTCTCAACAGTATTCGCATTCCCTGAATATCCCCTGGATCCCAAATATAACTCCCCGATAATCTATTCGGTTATTTAATCCTTGGGCTTTCTCTTGAATTAGGTCCTAGACCAATAGTCTTAACTGGATCAGTCTTGTTCAACAAATTTTGCGCCCATACCTTACTGCGTTAGCCTTGTTCACAACAGAGACGGTGCTCGATGACACCACTTCCCCATGTACACTCGCCCCTGCTCTTCGATTTTTTGTAAGCATAGGAGGAGTCAAGATTTGAAGTCTATGGGTTCGGCGTCGCAATTTGTTTAAGTTACTGAATCTAAATTATATATTTATATATATTCAATGGATTCTTTAAGATAAATACAAAACATAAATAAAAATTATTGGGATTGACCGAACCTGCATCCAACACTGTGGCTCCGACCCCACCCGTAAATACATGTGATTCTCTTTTTAAGGAGGTTCTTAATCATTCAACCATTTAACTTTCCATGAAATACAGGTTTTGGACATTAATTACGGTGATTAGTACAAGAAATTACAGTGATAAGTACTTTCTAATCGTTCTTCAGGGTTCACCTGTTGTATTCATATCTTCACGAGTTAGCAAGTTATTTTTATCTATTAAAAGAGTGCTCATTACTGATTACAGTGCCATGACAACTAATCTTTCAACTTAACAAATTGCAAAACAGCTTTCATTAATTTAAAAAAAGATCAAGGAAAAAGTAACGATTAACATATTAAAATCAATCGCAAAATAAAAATTAGTTGGCCAAATATAAAAGCGCCAATATTAATCGCTTTGTAATGTGTACAAGCAGTAATCCATATGTTTAAGAAACAGTTGCTATTATACATATTGCAACCAAAAGATATGCAGGGCAAAGGATTTGACGAAGAAACACAAATCCTAGAGAGGGTAATAGAAAGTTCAAACAAAGTAAAATAATTCGTAGAAGGGATCAAGTCACTCGACTCACTTAAACGAAAAACAACAAAAAAAAAACAAAAAAGAAAAGAAGTTATCCCGTCAATCAAGTTGTAATAGGTCCGCAGATTCGATATTCAGTTTTAATAAGATATCAATGCATTTCACTTCCCTCGAACGTTTATTACAGCTTTCTTCTCGCACTGCTCAATGATCATCTCAAGTTTCGGAGAATGAGTAAGGAGGACTTTAATTAAGTACATTTCAATACTTGATCCTTTGAATTTACTTAACCTCACTGTTCGAATCATTCTCAGAGCTTCATTCACATAGTTTTCTTCCCTTGATAAGTAAGATAACATTTCCCTATTCAATGTCTCATCAACCTGAAGAGAAAGATCAGATAATTACTCTCTTCGGTCCACAATAAGTGTCCAATTTACTTTTAACAAGCTCATTAAGAAAATACTAAATCCTATACAAAATTACCTAATATGACTAAACTACCCTTATTTAGTAAGTTAATGTGACGAGTCAAAATTTTTTTTAGGGATATGCACATAAGGGTAAAAGAGTAAAAACAAATTGAATTTTTTCTTGATTACCTAAGTAGACACTTATTTTAGACCAAAATAAAAAAGTAAATTGGACATTTATTGTGGACCGAAGGGAATAACACCAAGTCAGTCAACCAACATTAATTCCCAAAAAAAATCGTATTGATTCCTTCATTTGCGCAATTAGACTAGACATGAAGTTTGACAAAAATATAGCTTTTAGAACTTATGGTCTTAAATATATCATGAAATTTTTGTAACTATAAAGCCATATCATTAAGGCCAAATTAAATATACACAGAAAATAAAACAAAATATACATAGAACTCTCCTTATTAATCATGTTATATATATGTCTTACCTTCACAACCTCATCTATGTCAAGTTCATAAAGCGTAGGAGAATTCCAAAGCAGGTAAAACACACAAGCAATACTTCTAACAGAAATCTTCAAATCACAAATTTTCGGGCTTTGCAAATTTAGTGGTCGATAAAGCCTCTCTAGCACACCAACCGACCCTAGTTTCTGAAACAACAGATTGCAAAAATAATGAAATTTATAGAGTGTTAGTTATTTAGAACAACTAAAAAAAACAGTCCGGTGCACTACGCTCCCGCTATATGCGGGATCCAAGGAAGGGCCGTACTACAAGGGTAGCAACCTTACACTGCATTTCTGCAAGAGGCTATAAGGTTACTTTCTCACCTCTAAGGATGTTTCATTCAAGCAGAGGTGTTTAATGCTTGTAAAGATTGGGTTCACATTGAAACACTGAAATGTTACTGTATAGCTGCTAAGGATAGACAATGTCTCAATTTTGGGAGCAACTATACAAACACGATCAACACCCCTGCAATATCTTAACTTTAAATTCTCAAGCATTGGCAGAATAAGATCTGATCCTCTACAGCAGTCAACTTCAGAACGATTTAACTCTAGAGAAACAAGATTAGGGAATTGGGTACCATCAGGCACCTTAAAGATACACTGCGAAAGCTTCATATGTGTCAACGTTAAACAGGTAAATATGCGACAAGGCAATCTGTATTTTCCACCATTGGACTTCGCCAAATCTAGAGTGAGTTTCTGGATACCATGCTTCGAGACAAAGATGATGCATTGATCCACATCTGACTGTGACAGTTGGTGTGTCTTGGAGATAAGATGAAATCCCAGAATAGGTCCAGTATGTTGCATGAGAATTTTATGAATTATACTTGCAGCAGAAGTGATAATAGGCAAAATCTAGATGATTTAACTATTATTTATGCCTTCGCTTGATTATATTCCAAGGTCATATTATGATTAATTGATGAAAGATGGGCTCTAATTGTGAATTGTATATATTTCAGGTTAAGGAGCTTATAGTATGCAAGAAAATGTGATTTGGAACCATTTTGGAGCAACAAAGATCCCTCGGAGCATGAGTATGGTTGAAGACAAGGCAAAAATCAAGGCCACTGCATAGCTGGGCTATGCGCGCCCAAATGCGCGGTCAAGGCAGAACATCAACAAAAATGCACGGCCATATGCGCGCTCAAATGCGCTGCAGCGCTAGTCCAAAATCCGGCGCTGGTTCACTGGAGGTAAAAGCGAAAATCTGGAGAAAAATTCACTTAACCTATATAAGGTCAAGCTCGCCCAAAAGGAGTTTTATCAAAGTTTTCATAGGCTAAAGCAAGACATAGAGAGGCAAGGAGGGATTTGGATCATCAAGCTTCTTTTCTTCTATTTGTTTTTGCTAATTGTGATGAAATTAAATCTAATTGTGATGAACAATAGTATGAGTAGCTAAAACCTATTGCTCTAGGGTCATGGGTAAAACATGAATGTTGTTGTTTGAAGTTTAATTTGACAAAGTTGATTTATCATATTGGGTTATTTATTTAATTCTGTTATTAATTGTTTTGCTGAGTAGCTAACAGTGAAACACTATCTACGAATCTAGAGTTGAACTCGAAAGTGAGAATTCTAGGTTGCATATAGAATTAAATAGAGCAAGTTCTTGAACCCGGGCCTCGGGAAACGGATTCGCAATTGGGATAGACATATACCCACTTGGCTTGCTTGGTTAAAATACAGGAATTATAAATGCGTTCTAGTTAATTTTAATTCCATAGAAATATAAGCATTGAGTTACTTTGAGCAGGCAAGTAAGAAGTCGACAGATTCTTACGAGTAATATAAACCTTGTCAATCAATAACCCAGATAAATTGATTAGTCATCTTAAGCTAAGGACACAACAAGATTGTTAAGTAGCCCGTGACCCTGGAATATCCTCTCCCATTGTGTGTTATTCGAAACTGCTATTAGTTTGGTTAATTCCTTCAGTTAGATTAGATCTTGATAATTTAAGTAGTAAAATAAGTACATCTTTGTTTTGTGATACATCTCTTGAATAAGTAAGGTAATTGGGTTTGAATAAGTCAATAGTTGATCACAAGTCTTCGAGGGAACGATACTCTACTCACTACTCTATTACTTGACGATCACGTATACTTGCGTGGGTGTTTTTGGTTGCAACAAATTTTTGGCGCCATTGCCGGGGACTTAAAAATTAGCCACTTGACTGAATTGAGCCTTTATTATTTATTTATTTATTCGAGTTTAACTTTCAATTCACTTTGGTTATGCTAATACATGATTTTCTATTGAATGTGAAGATGTAGAAGCGCAAACAATCTCCTTCATCTTGATCCGGAAATTGAACAAACACTTCACAGATTGAGGAGGGAGGTGGACGCTAAAACCAAAATTGAAAGAGAGTTGGACATTGTAGTTCAACCACAACCAATTGAGATGGCAGGTAATGAAGAACGCGCGGTGATTGAAGCCGCAAGGCCCAATCTGGCTAATATGACTCAGACTATCGTGAAGCCTGATATCACTGGGCACTTTGAACTGAAATAATACATGGTGTAGCTGATCCAGTCCACAGGGCAATTTGAGGGTTTACCACATGAAGACCCACAGAGACATATTCAGAACTTCTTGGAAATTACGGATACTTACAACTATCCGAACGTTTCCAAGGACTATGTCAGGCTGACACTTTTTCCCTTTTCTCTGCTCGAGGAAGCTAAGGAGTGGTTGAATAAGGAGCCAGCTAATTCAATCCGCACGTGGGATGATCTGGCAAGGAATTTCTTAATCAAGTTTTTCCCCACCAAGAAAACAAAGATGTTGAGGAGTCAAATTCTTGGGTTCGAACAACGAGCTGGCGAGACACTTCGTCAAGCATGGGAAAGGTACAAGAAGTTGCTCAGAGACTGTCCTCAT
The DNA here is from genome assembly GCA_026770625.1 of Nicotiana glauca. NCBI lineage: Eukaryota > Viridiplantae > Streptophyta > Magnoliopsida > Solanales > Solanaceae > Nicotiana > Nicotiana glauca. Next base: position 9,804 of record MU741908.1, read on the forward strand.
CATTGCCACACGGACGAGGTATTGGGTCATACGTTTGTTGATGGGCTAGATGATGCTTCAAAGATGAATCTCGATTCAGCTTGTGGGGGTAGTTGCATGGCCAAACCGTACAGTAAAATCCAACTCCTGTTGAATACCTTCACTGCTAAAGATAATAAATGGCAAGGTGATGGTGACTCGCGAAAGGCAGCTAAGCAAAAATTAGCTGGGTTACTTGAGCTCGACGAGGTGTCAGCAATGAGAGTCGAAATTGCAAGGTTGTCCAATCAGATGACGAGGATGACAATGCAGCAGCCACAGCCAATGCAACAGGTACAACAGATGACTATTTGCTGCAAACTGTGCTGTGACAGTCATATGAGTGATATGTGCCCCACGAATCCAGAATCTATTTATTATGTGGGGAAGCAAAATAGGGGCTAACCGAACCAGCATGCACAATACGGGAATTCCTACAATCCAAATTGGAGAAATCATCCCAATTTCTCATGGGGTGGAAATCAGCAGAATCAGAATCAGTATAGGCCCCAGGGGAGTTTTAATCAGCCTCATAGACCACCCCAACAAATGGAAGAAAGTATAAATGATTTACTAAAGAAGTTGTTGATTGACAATCAGCAGCTCAGGACCGACTTCAGAAATCTTGAGAGGCAAATGGTGCAGTTAGCAACGAATCAAAATACTAGACCCTCAGGCGCTCTCCCCAGTGATACAGAAAAGAATCCTCAAGTGAATGCAGTTACACTTAGAAATGGGAGAGAACTTGAGGAAGTTCCAAAGAAAAGGAAAGAAAAGCCCGTGCCTGAGGGGGAGTTGATCCCTAAAGTGAAAAACGAGCCAAAGAAGAATGCTGAAATTTCTGATCCAGTTGAGGCCTCAAGGCCACCACCAACTTTTCCCCAGAGATTGCAGAAAAAGAATGATGATCGCATGTTCAGCAAATTTCTCTCCATGTTGAGCCAGGTTCAATTGAATATCCCACTTGTTGATGTACTTTGTGAAATTCCAAAGTATGCTAAGTACATAAAAGATATAGTGGCTAACAAGAGAAGATTAACTGAATTTGAAACAGTTGCACTTACTGAGGAGTGCACTTCTAGTGTCCAAAATAAGCTCCCTCAAAAGCTTAAGGATCTTGGCAGCTTCACGATTCCTGTGCGTATTGGTAATATCGATGTGGGTCGTGCTCTTTGTGATTTGGGGGCAAGCATAAATCTGATACCCCTATCGTTGTTTAGACAATTGGGTCTTGGAGCTCCGAGGCCAACTACTATGATGTTGCAGCTGGCTTACAGGACGATAGCACACCCTGAAGGGGTGATTGAAGATGTGTTGCTGCAAATTGGGAAATTCATTTTCCCTGCTGATTTCATTATCCTCGATTATGAGGCTGATGAACTGGTCCCAATCATATTAGGGCGACCTCTCTTGGCTACTGGTGACACAATTATCAAAGTGAGAGAGGGAAAGATGATCTTGAGGGTAGATGATGAGGAAGCAGTTTTCAATGTCTACAAAGCAATCCAACTCCCTCGTCACTATGAGGAGCTGTCCATGATATCAGCTATTGAGGTTGATGAGCAGATTCGTGATCCAAGTGTGTATCTAGACGATTCTCTAGAGAAAGCACTTATGTTGTTTGATAGCCTGGGGAATGATGAGGAGGTCGAGGAGATGATGCACATTCTTGATACATCTTGTGCATACATGCAGGGGACACACCCCTTTGAACCTTTGAACAGGCCACAAGGACCTCCTCCAAAGCCGTCAATTGAGGAAGCCCCGAAACTGGAGCTTAAACCGCTCCCATCTCACTTGCAATATGCTTATTTGGGAGACTCTGACACCTTACCTGTTATTGTTTCCTCTGACTTGTCTAAATTGCAGGAAGAAAAGCTGTTGAGAGTACTACGTGAGCACAAGAGAGCAATTGGATGGACGATGTCCGACATAAAGGGCATTAGTCCAGCCTTTTGCATGCACAAAATCCTCATGGAGGAAGGACACAAGCCCAGTGTGGAGCAACAACGACGACTCAACCCAATCATGAAAGAGGTGGTAAGAAAAGAAGTGATCAAGTGGCTTGATGCAGGTATTGTATTTCCTATCTCAGACAGCAAATGGGTAAGCCCAGTCCAATGTGTACCCGAGAAAGGGGGGATGACTGTAGTAGTTAATGAGAATAATGATTTAATCCCTACAAGAACTGTTACCGGGTGGAGAATTTGCATTGACTATAGAAAATTGAACAGTGCCACCCGGAAGGACCACTTTCCCCTCCCCTTTATCGACCAAATGCTTGATAGATTAGCTGGCCAGGAATACTACTGCTTCTTGGATGGTTACTCTGGGTATAATCAGATTTCTATAGCCCCAGAGGACCAAGAGAAGACCACTTTTACGTGTCCTTATGGCACTTATGCGTTCAAGAGAATGTCCTTTGGTCTTTGTAAGGCACCTGTGACATTTCAAAGGTGTATGATGGCCATTTTCACTGATATGGTCGAGAGGTTTGTAGAAGTATTCATGGATGATTTTTCTATTTTTGGATGTTCTTTCGATAACTGCTTAATAAACCTCGATAAGGTACTTGCTTGGTGTGAAGAGACTAACTTGGTGCTAAACTGGGAAAAGTGCCATTTCATGGTACGAGAAGGTATAGTCTTGGGACACAAAGTGTCCAAAGATGGTTTGCAGGTGGACAAGGCAAAGGTGGAAGCAATTGGAAAATTGCCCCCACCGATATCTGTCAAAGGCATCCGCAGTTTCTTGGGCCATGTAGGTTTTTATCGTCGTTTTATTAAAGATTTCTCGAAAATTTCCTCTCACTTGTGCAGGTTGCTTGAGAAGGATGTTGCCTTTAAATTTGATGATGCCTGTCTGAAAGCATTTGAGGAGCTAAAGGGCAGGTTGGTGACTGCACCGATCATAGTTGCTCCGGACTGGGAGCAACCATTTGAACTGATGTGCGATGCGAGCGACTTGGCTATTGGGGCTGTCTTGGGGCAAAGGAGAAACAAGATCTTACACTCCATCTACTATGCTAGCAAAACCCTAAATCCAGCTCAGATGAACTATACTGTCACTGAAAAAGAGTTACTTGCAGTGGTATGGGCGATTGACAAGTTCCGGTCATATCTTGTGGGGACCAAAGTCATCGTCTACACAGATCATTCAGCTATCAGGTACTTGTTTGAGAAAAAGGACGCGAAGCCGAGACTGATTCAGTGGGTCCTACTATTGCAAGAGTTTGATTTGGAGATCTGGGATCGTAAAGGAACAGAAAATCAAGTGGCTGATCACCTATCCAGATTAGAAAATCGAAACCATGTGGTGGAAGGGGGTGAAATCAAAGAAACATTCCCGAATGAGCAGTTATTGACAATCACCTCAAGCGAAGCTCCATGGTATGCAGACTATGTGAATTTTATTGCAAGTGGGGTGACACCACCAGAATTGACACCAGACAATAGAAGAAGGTTCTTGCATGATGTGAGGCTTTACATGTGGGATGAGCCATTCTTGTACAAGCTCTGTGTTGATCAGTTGGTGCGGAGGTGCATTCCTGAGGAAGAAATGAGTTCCATACTTCATAGCTATCACTCCTCGCCATATGGGGGTCATCACGGTAGAGATAGAACTGCTCAGAAAGTGCTGCAATCAGGTTTTTATTAGCCAAAATTGTTCAGGGATGCACACGCCTTTGTTGAAATGTGTGACAGGTGCCAGAGAATCGGAACGATCACAAAGAAGCACGAGATGCCACTACAAAACATTCTGGTAGTGGAGTTGTTCGATGTTTGGGGAATTGACTTCATGGGACCGTTTCCATACTCTAACGGTCATAGGTACATCTTGGTGGCAGTTGACTATGTGTCCAAATGGGTGGAGGCTATTGCTCTTCCAACTAATGATGCAAAAGTAGTGGTAAGCTTTGTCAAGAAGCACATGTTCACCCGTTTTGGAACTCCCAGAGTGTTGATCAGTGATGGAGGTACGCATTTCTGCAATAAACTGTTGAACAACGTCCTTGCAAAGTACGGGGTCAAGCATAAGGTCTCCACTACCTATCACCTACAGACGAGTGGTCAAGTGGAGGTTTCAAACCGAGAGGTCAAGCAAATTCTTGAGAAAACAGTGAGTGCAAATAGAAAAGATTGGGCCGGGAAGTTAGACGATGTATTGTGGGTGTACCGAACAGCATACAAAACTCCCATAGGTGCTTCTCCGTATAGATTAGTGTATGGGAAGGCATGTCACTTGCCCGTCGAGCTTGAGCACAAGGCCTATTGGGTAATAAAGAAGTTGAATATGGATGGGGACTTGGCTGGAGAGAAGAGGTTGCTACAACTAGATGAGCTCGAGGAGTTTCAATTACACGCATATGAGAATGCCAAATTGTATAAAGAGAATACTAAGAGGTGGCATGACAAGCACATTCAATTTCGAGAGTTCGAGCCAGGGCAAGAATTTCTTCTGTTCAATTCGAGATTGAAGCTTTTTCCTGGAAAGCTTAAATCTCGTTGGTCGGGCCCTTTTGTTGTGGTAAGCCTGAAGCCTCATGGAGCCGTGGAATTGAGAGATATAAGTTTAACTGGCACTTTCTTGGTGAACGGTCAGCGGATAAAACATTACTGGGGTGGTGACTTTGCACGTCACAAGACCTCGATGGATTTGAAGGATGTTTGAGAACATGTTGAGTCGTGCCGCGATGTTAAATCAAGCACTGGATGGGAGGCAATACATTGAAATGTTGTAACCGTCATGCCATGACGTTAAATAAGGCGTTGGTTGAGAGGCAACCCAACGACAGTTGTAGTGTTAATTGAAAAATTGAAAAGAAAACATTGTGCAGATGCGCTGCAGCGCACCTGACCGCGCATCTGGGCGCTCTAAAATGAAAACTCTCTGCCTTGATCGCGCATTTTTTTGCGCTGCAGCGCATCTGACAGCGCATGCCCAGTTAAATTTCCGGCGTTTTTAATGTAGAGTATTTTATTTTATTTTAGTTTTCTTTTTCTTTTTTTAACCTAACTTAATTACCCTTCAAACCCTCATAATCCCATCTCCATGCAAACCCTTCAATCACCCATCTTCATTCCACCTCATAATCCCAAAACCCTTCAAACCCCAAAAAATCAAAAGAACACTGCCATCTTCATTCTAGCGCCCCCCTTCACTCAAATTCTTCCAGCGTTCCCCCCCC
>MU741908.1:16415-36922 GCA_026770625.1 Nicotiana glauca
TTCTCCACTATCCCTCTCCACAGGTATGAACCCTAGTCTCTCCTTCTCTTTCTCATCTCTTTGTTTTTCTATTTTTTCTTTTTGATTTTCTTTTTTTCAGATTTTGTGTATACATATACCTTAGTTGTAGTAGTTGTATGTAGTTTTAATGTAAAGATGTTGGTGCCATATATTGTGGCGTTAGTAGATGATAAGTGTGGGTTGGAATCCCCCGTGATTTGTAATGTTGGAGAAAGTAGGTGGGTGTGTCTTTCTCTATCATGTTTAAAAAAGAGTTGTGAAGGCCTAATGCCCACAATTTGTTTGTGGAAAGGTCCCAATGAACATGGGTATATAGTTTGTGACCCCGGATGCGTGTGAAGTCTGAGTAACCGTGCATTGAGTTACAAATTTTTGTTGGGCTGTGATAATGTGTGTTGCTTTACAGGTATCATGACTCCTTCCAATAAACGACGTACCACCGGTGCTTCATCGAGTAGTCAAGCTGGCTCGGCTAGGTCATGAGGAGCTGCACCTGCACGCTCCTTTTATGCTACCAAATTTGTATAAGCCAAAGCTCAGGCCCTATTTGTGGAAAAAGCTCGTCGAAAGCCTATTCCGGAGAGAGGTGTTGACATTCGATGGCTCCGGAAATTCTGTCCGCGTATGTATGATGAGATAATAAAGCGGGGATTACAAACGTTCCTCAATGAGCCCGGTGAGGGCAATGCCATGGTTATAAGAGAGTTCTATGCCAATGTGCCAGAGCATAATAACGGAATTATCACGGTGCGCCGACGAGCGGTGAATGCTTCGGTGAAGTCTATTCGGACTGCTTACCAGCTACCTGCACCTATGTTGCTGCAGGATGACTTCTATGAATACAGACGTAAGCCAACGCCTGCAAAATGGGACAGATTCTTTGAGACTATTTGTACACCAGGTAGAGAAGTGGTCTGGATGGACTCTGGAGAGAAGTTCCTTTCCTCAGCACTCACCTATGAAGCCAAATGCTGGCTGCACCTCATTAACAACCGTCTAATCCCGTCGCTCAATAAAATGGAGGTCAATGGGCCCCGAGCTGCTCTTATCTGGTGCTTTGTCAATGGCTACGACTTTGATGTGGCTAAGGTTATACACGACGAGATGTTCGTCCGCAGCCAGGTAAAAAGGTATGGATTTTTTTTCCCTTCTTTAGTTACTCAACTATGCAGGGAGGCCCATGTGCCAGAAAATATAGCTGTGGATGGACTGGTCAAAAAGGAAGGCAAGTTCCGTGCGGATAAAGTGAAGACAACCAAGGAGCTGGAAATGATAGAGGCATCAGCATCAAGCAGCTTTGATGATGAGTCCGACGATGAGGATGGTGATGAGGATCCTGAAGGAGCCGCACCACAGGCTCAGGAGCAAAATGTGGCAGCTATCGAAACTTCTGCACCTGCAACATCTTCCGGGGCTGCCCGAGTGTTTCGTTTTATTGCTATGGAGCAGGATATGGCAGGTATGCGGGCATCCATGACTAATTTGAGCACCCGTGTGGTATCGATAGCTGACCGACAAGAAAAGTTGGAGAAAAAGTTTATGTGTTGGCTGCGGGCTTTGGGGCGTGCGTGCAATGTGAACCGCGACACCGTTTCGACCAGGAGTGACACCTCAGGGAAGTTCCTTTACCTCATTGTTCTTTCTAATTTTCAGCCACGGGGACATGTCTACATCTTAAGTGTGGGGTGGGGATTCCTTCATTATATGTGTATGTAGTTGTATGAATTAACTGTTTGTTTGTTTCATAATGACTTGATAGTTTTTGTTGAGTAGGAGTCGTTTGTTAATTTAGGTAGATGGCTCGGCCCGACGACGGATCCCTTTTCGACGGGGTTCTTGAGGGACTGAGTCAATAAAATAAAAAAAATAAAAAAGAGCTCTTCCTGATGACAGATCTTGTAGGCGATTTTCTTGAAGGAGGTGAGTCTAGAGAAAACACCAAAAAGAGTTTTCTCCTTAGGTAGTGTAGCAACTCCCCCTTGTTTTTTTTTAGATCGCGGTTCTTTTCCAAGGGTTTTGACTTGAACCGGGCATAGTTAGTTTTCATTTTTGTTTTCTTTTTAATTTTGTAGATTAGGGTAATAGGCCACGAGCTATAAACTGAAAGTGAACTCAGAGGGTTGACACACCTGAACACAATAGACCCTAGAGTGTAAGCTTAGTCTTAATTGTTGAATCTTACTGAAGGTGCCTTAATTTGTATGTTTGCTACTGACTTGATTGCTCGTAACGGAGTGTCTTGATAAGCTGATCCTAATGAGTCATATTGCCATGTGTGGTGAGGTGTTTGCATAGTTCATGTATTGTAATTGCGTCTAGAACTTGCCCGATATGTGAATTGAAGCGAAATTTAAGGTGATGTTCGGTTTGAAAAATGATTTTAGGCTTCCTTTGACCTTTTTGAGCTTAATTGCTTATCACAAATAAAATTCATCCCTAGTTAACCCTTTTGAGCCTATAGACTTTTGTTTAGCACCCACATTACAAGCCTATATCCTTTTTGTTCTTAATTGATATCTTTGATCCCTTTACCTCTTAAAGCACTTTAATTGTGAGATGAGCGCTAAAAGAAGTAAGAAGGAACTAAGTGTGGGGTGACTTTTAAGTGGAACCAATAAAAGGAAGAAATGTGCACTTGTTTTGTAAAATAATACATCACTAGCGAAAATTGAAAAAAAAATAATCTAAAAAAAAAATAGAGATGAATACATTGTTGTCTTGTTCTTGCTAATGGGTATAAACTAAACTAGTGCTTAAAGAAAGAGGGAACATTGTTGGGAGTGATTTTAGTTGTGAAATTGAAGTTGGGACTGAAAATTTTGCGCTCAAAGAGATTATGTGATGTGTTAAAGTGCTTAGGAGGGTGAACTACTATTCCTAAATGTGTCCTACTTGTCCCTTAGCCCACATTACAACCATGAAAAAGTCCTAATTGATTTTAGACTGAGTGAGCCTACATTAGTAGAGATTTACATTAAGGGCAAGCTTATGGTACCACTTGCATACATGTGACTTCTTTTGTGAGTGTGATGATTTTTCTTGATAATATCATGAAATTCGATTGTGTGAATTTATCTATATAATTTTGCTATGATTGTGAGGACATATGATTCGTGACGGAAAAGCAAATCTTGACTTCTGTGTAGAGTACTCTGAGGAAATGTAAATATTGCAGGGCACTTAAGAGTCGGCTTTAAGGCTAGGATTCACTACTAGGCGTAATGTATGTACATTGTTCTAGGTGTAAGGCGTTAAGGGAAATGGTTGAGTGAATGAATCTCTAGAGAGTATAGTTTGATTGCTCGAGGACTAGCAATGAATTAAGTGTGGGGTGATGATAGTAGGAAAAATCTAGATGATTTAGTTATTATTTATGCCTTCGCTTGATTATATTCCAAGGTCATATTATGATTAATTGATGAAAGATGGGCTCTAATTGTGAATTGTATATATTTCAGGTTAAGGAGCTTATAGTATGCAAGAAAATGTGATTTGGAACCATTTTGGAGCAACAAAGATCCCTCGGAGCATGAGTATGGTTGAAGACAAGGCAAAAATCAAGGCCACTGCACAGCTGGGCTATGCGCGCCCAAATGCGCTGCAGCGCTAAAAAATGCGCGGTCAAGGCAGAACATCAGCAAAAATGCGCGGCCATATGCGCGCTCAAATGCGCTGCAGCGCTAGTCCAAAATCCGGCGCTGGTTCACTGAGGGTAAAAGCGAAAATCTAGAGAAAAATTCACTTAGCCTATATAAGGTCAAGCTCACCCAAAAGGAGTTTTATCAAGGTTTTCATAGGCTAAAGCAAGACATAGAGAGGCAAGGAGAGATTTGGATCATCAAGCTTCCTTTCTTCTATTTGTTTTTGCTAATTGTGAAGAAATTAAATCTAATTGTGATGAACAATAGTATGAGTAGCTAAAACCCATTATTCTAGGGTCATGGGTAAAACATGAATGTTGCTGTTTGAAGTTTAATTTGACAAAGTTGATTTATCATATTGGGTTATTTATTTAATTCTGTTATTAATTATTTTGTTGAGTAGCTAACAGTGAAACATTATCTACGAATCTAGAGTTGAACTCGAAAGTGGGAATTCTAGGTTGCATATAGAATTAAATAGAGCAAGTTCTTAAACCCGGGCCTCGGGGAACGGATTCGCAATTGAGATAGACATATACCCACTTGCCTTGGTTGGTTAAAATACAGGAATTGTAAATGCGTTCTTGTTAATCTTAATTCCATAGAAATATAAGCATTGAGTTACTTTGAGCAAGCAAGTAAGAAGTCGACAGATTCTTACGAGTAATATAAACCCTGTCAATCAATAACCCAGATAAATTGATTAGTCATCTTAAGCTAAGGACACAACAAGATCGTTAACTAGCGCGTGACCCTGGAATATCCTCTCCTATTGTGTGTTATTCGAAACTGCTATTAGTTTTGTTAATTGCTTCAGTTAGATTAGATCTTAATAATTTAGGTAGTAAAATAAGTACATCTTTGTTTTGTGATACATCTCTTGAATAACTAAGGTAATTGGGTTTGAATTAGTCAATAGTTGATCACAAGTTTTCGAGGGAACGATACTCTACTCACTACTCTATTACTTGACGATCACGTGCACTTGCGTGAGTGTTTTTGGTCGCAACAAGAAGCGTCCTTATTAGATACATACTGAAAAAAGTGGCGATCAAACACAAGGTGTGGATGTTGGATGGCTATAAGTTCTAGCATTCTAATAATGGTAGACAACTTCCTCACATTGCTAGTTACATTGCATCGACTCATACTTCTTCTCTAAAATATGTTATATTTATTTATGATTAGACATGAATTGAGGGTCTATATATAAATAGATGCCTTGGTGGATATTAATGCACAGATTTTATATAAGAAGAAAACCAATAGGCATATTTCTTGAGTTATTCAAAGGACCTTTAGTTGAGCTTCCGAAGTCTGTTCATTACCATAGGATTTATACTTAAATAAATCAAGGCTACTTACTAGTCTTGAAGGGGTGTAAACACAATTAGGGTAAGGGTGAATCTGGACATTCAGTAATTGATGCACATCAATTTTCCTATGACTAATATTGATATGGAACGACATAACAGTTTGCCACCTTTCTGCTTCATATATTCGGATATCGGAACGACAAGAACATTTTTACTTTTACTTATTCATTTTAGTAAATCAAGATAAATTTAAATATTTTTTTCTTGTTTTACCCTTCTATCATTAACTACTCATTTCCCAAATCATTTCTCAATACTTTTTGAAATGTTAATCATTAGTATTAAAAGTAAAAATATAAAATATTATATATTTTTTTTTAAAGAAAATGCACGGTCAAAATTGGACAACTAAAAATGAATCGAGGGAATAGTATTATTTATTTGGAAATAATAGGAAGGCTGTTCTATTTTCATGTTATCATATGAAACTTATTATGAAAACTACTTGTTCTAAAAAAAAATTTACTTGTTGTAGCAAATCAGTTTAACATGTTGGCATAAAAACTCAATAATAAGTGCATAGAGTTTAAACTGATTTTTAAAGTTTCATTTTTGAGATCAATTAAGGACCAAAACTTTTCACAAATCTATTTACTACTTCTCTTCTCTCGAAAATTACTTCGACGCCAGAGTCAGTAACGGCGGCGGCGCCGTTCTCAGATTCAACATTGAGCTTTCTTAAATAACAGCGGTGGTTCTAAATTCAACACTGAATTGTTAGAGAATAAATTAGAGTGAGGAGATCTAAGTGAAGGGGTTTCCGGTGGGTCGGGTAATAAGGTTCGGTCGCTTATAATTTTTTAAGTCTGATGAGTAAACTAATGGCTTTTTTTTTAATCCCAAAGTGCAATGGTAAGTGGGGATGGGCGTTCGAGTAATTCAGATTGGATATAAAAATTTCGCTTTGGATTTTTGATTTTTAGATTGAGAAAATAACAATCCAAATCGAATCCAAATAAGCTCGGATTAGATTAAATTTTTTTAAATTCAGTTTCGGATTAATCGGTTTGGATATTTTGGATTTTCGGCTTTGAGCTTATAAGTTGAAACACTTTTTTTTTTTTTTTACAAAAATGAATATGCAAATGAAATACTCATGTTAAATTGCCTAAAAAATTCCTCATGCTCATTGCAATCATCCAACTAAAGTATTCAAGTAATTAAGTTTTATCAAGGAAATGCAATAGAGACATTAATATGGCCGATAAGAAGTATCAATAGTAAAATCATGTCTAAATAGAAAGTATTCTGACAGTAACTTAATAATTAATACTGAATATATGAGATAATATCTAATGGGTAGGGTATTGAACTTATTACTATTAACATATGAATAATAGACGGAATATAAAGTATAAAAATTTCGAAGTACCAAATCTAATATCCAATCCGAAATCCAAAACTTTTAAAAGTTAAATCCAAAATATTTCGTAATCCGAAAATCCAAACCAAAAATCCAAAAAAATTGGATTTCGAGTTTGCCCAAACTATGTCCACCCCTAAATTGGCAAGGATACGGATACTAAAAAGGTGAAATGAGCGTAAATATGACCCTTTTCGGTTCATATTTTTCAACTTACTATGAAAACTTGAAGACTAAAGTAGTGAAATGTTGCACCATTGAAGTTTTAAATTTTTTTTACAGACTCATTAATATTCTACTCAAACTTATTCATCTGAAAAACAATCTAGAAAACGGTGTAAGCAGAATGATTCTGGAATCCCATTCTTGAAAGCTTGTCTGCATAACCTCCCGCCGGGGGCAGATTTAGGGGGGCAGAAGGGGTTCACCTGAACCCCTTGGTCAAAAAATTACACTGTATATATAAGACAAAATTTATTTTTATCTCTATATATTAAGTTTTGAACCCCTTAACACAAGTATAGTTTAGTGGTCAAGGAGGTTCAAAACCTTCCTAAAAGGTCATAGGGTTCAATTCCCACTAGCTTCATTTCAAAATTTAAACAGATGAAAATATCACCTAATTCCTGTTGCCTATTTTGAAATGTAAGACTTGAACCAATTCTTATAGTTGGATACTGTTCTTTGTACCATCAAGAAAAGGAACAGCAATTTAAAAGCAGTGCAAGAAAGACTTTATCGTATTTTTCCTCAATAACTTATAATAAGATGTAATAGTTCACAACTAACAAAAAGTTGCTCATTTTGCTTTTCTTTAAATCTATCTTTTAGGGTGGATGGACTGAGGAAGGCAAAATAGGGTAACGTTTTCGACGAAATTGAAATCATACATTCAACCGATAAGCTAAGGTGGATTTACAACTATTAAGCTACTACTCTAATCATTCAAACTGACAAAAGTGCAAAACGGCTTTAAATGAATAAAAGAAAATAGTAATAAAGAAAAAAGAATACAGACTAATACATTGGTTAATGTATCAAATCAATCGCAAACAAACATTTGTTAGTCAGTATAAAAGCACAAATCTTGATCACTAGCTTTATAACATGCACAACTAGTAATTTTGTTTGCAAAACAGTTGTGATGCACCTGCCTATTCAATATTCAGTCTAAATATGGAATCAATGAACTTGACACTTGACCAAAAAGTCCTAAAACGCAGTGCCGGCTCAAGGGGAGACAGCCGAGTGAAGGGCTAAAATACGTACAAGATAGTTTATAAACTATCATTTCAGAACAAAAACGGAAATGAAATCATAAATATATACAATTTTATTAAATAAAGTTAAGGCCTCTTCTTAATGTTAGGCTTTCGGCCACCAATTTCATTGAGCCATCCCTGCTAAAATGCCACTGGAATCAGTCTAAATACTTAATTTCTGCTTTTGGTGATGCCCGAGAATAGCTCATCAGTTCCTTCAAAAGTTCATTACAGCTTGTGGCACTTTTGTTCTCAATCTGTTCAATGATCATCCTTTCGAGTTTCCGAGAAAAACCAAGGATGACTTTTATCAAACACATTTCAGTCGTTGTCCCCTTGAATTTACTTCACCTCACTGTTCGAATCACACTCACAGCTTCACGCACTTGGTATACCTGCTCCTAGAGCACCAACTGTTTCTAGAACTAGGAGGACCATTTCTACTGCTAAAATGCAAGCCAAGAGAGCACAGAGCTTGTGCTACTTTTGTGATGACAAATACACTCCAGGTCATAAATGCAATCTCCCTAAACAATTGTTTGTATTGGATTTAGAATATGGAGAGGGGGAGTGTTCTGAAGATATAGTGCGCAGCAAGAAGGTGAAACCATTAATGAGGACTGGTCTGTGACTGAGAGAGATCCTCCTATGATTTCCTTATGTGCCTTGAGTGGTATTCAAGGGGCACAAACTATTCATGTGACTGGATACAGTAATAAGAGTCCATTGCAAATTCTGCTAGATGGAGGTAGTACTCACAATTTTATTGATTGTGAGTCTGCTAAAAGGTTGGGTTGCTGTGTTGTTCCAACTAAGGTTGGTTATGTTAGTCTTGGTAACAACTCAATGGAGGCCACATCTGTAGTAGTAAAGGATTTCCAATGGATGCTACAGGGTACCTCTTATACCTCTGATTTGATAGTATTTCCAGTTGGGAGGTATGATCTAGTTCTGAGAGCTTTATGGATGAAAACATTGGGTCCTGTCGCTATGGACTATAATTACCTAACTATGTCTTTTACTTACCAAGACAAATTCCATCTGTTGAGGGGTGCTTCTGAGGAATGAAAATTATCCAGCACTAAATCCATCAACAAAAAGAGGAGGGACCAGGTGCAACTCTTTATGTTGCATGTTTTGGCAACTGATCCCGGGCCTTCTTCGGGGAACTAGCTTAATGCATTGCAGCTTTCTAAGGGAATTCATGTTCCAGCTATTGTTGAGCACGTTCTCCTACAGAATCAGCAGGTGTTTACAAAGCCTACAACCTTACCTCCACAAAGAGGTACCTTTGATCAGAACATCCCTTTGCAGCCTGAGACTACACCTATTAACATTAGAACTTACAGGTACTCCTCTTTGAAGAAAGATATCATTGAAAAACTCATTCAAGATATGCTACAGCAAGGAGTGATTCAGTATAGTAATAGCCCTTTTGCATATCATGTGGTACTAGTGGGAAAAAAGGATGATACATGGAGGTTATGTGTGGACTACAGGGAACTAAATTAATGCACTGTGAAGGATAAATTCCCTATTCCTATTATAGATGATCTATTGGATGAATTAACTGGAGCTGTCATATTCTTTAAGATTGATCTTAGGTCTGGTTATTACCAGATCAGAATGGTTCTAGAAGACATTCCTAAGATAACTTTCAAAACTCACCTAGGCCATTATGAGTACTTGGTCATGCCTTTTGGTTTAACTAATTCTCCTTCTACTTTCCACTATCTTATGAACCATCTATTTCTACCATTTTTGAGGAAATTTGTTCTGGTATTCTTTAATGACATTTTAATATATAGCAAAACTCTGTCAGATCATGCTTCTCATTTGCAGCAGGTCTTTGATGTTATGGTTTTTAACAACCTTCTAGCTAAATATTCTAAGTGTGTTTTTGGATTTTCTAAGTTTCTTTCTAGAGATGGTGTTTCCACAGATCCACGAAAAATTAGTACTGTCCAAAATTGGCCTATTCCTTCTACTGTTAAGCAACTCAAGGGATTCCTTGGCCTTGCAGGATACTACAGGAAATTTATTATGGGATATGATCTTATCAGTAGACCTTTGACGGAGCTTTTGAAAAAAGATGGTTTTAAGTGGACTTCAGCTGCTACTCAAGATTTTGATGCTCTAAAGAGGGCACTTACTTCTACTCCTGTACTGGCCCTACCAGACTATTCTCTTCCTTTTGTGGTAGAGACTGATGCCAGTGGTACTGGCATTGACGCTGTTCTAATGCAGTTGGATCACCCCAGAGCCTTTATTAGCAAGGCCTTAGCCCCAGACATATGGCAATGTCTGTCTATGATAGAGAACTGCTTGCTCTTGTCTTTGCTGTCACTAAATGGTCTCATTATTTGCTTGGCCAGCATTTTATTGTAAGGACTGATTGATCACGCCCAACTATGCCTTATAAAAAGGATAATACGGACGTTGTAAATATAACCTAAGTATTTAAGCTCATAGTCGAATCCACAGAGAATTAACCTATCAATTACCTTTGCTGGAATCACTAAATTCTTTATAATCAACTTCCCCAAACGTTGTAAACAATAGTTGATGGTATTTCTACTAACTAAGATTGAAAGTAAATAAATAGTTGTAACTAAATATGCTTGGGTTGTAAACAATAATGAGAAGGTTCTAAGGTAGTGATTTCCTCTATTGATAAAATCCATTCCGGTTATATTTCATATAGATTCACCAAAATATCTCTATCAATCCTGAGCACTCTTTTTACCGTAAATCTCTCCTAAGTAATTGTGATAATTTGCTCGACGCACTCTCTCGAGATACGCTAGCTGACTTTTTTTTTATTACAACTCACTTTAGATTACACCCAAGGCTTCGTTATCCCTAATCCCGCCTTTAAACCCGCAGTTATAGATCCCTCTTATACTTTGGGAGTGGTGTTGTTCAGTAATTATCTAAATATGCACTCTCTCCCAAGTTATGTACACTAAATAGGCACTGCTAATTGAGGATCCTGTCAATTAACTACAATAAACACGTAGTTGAACAAATAGAGATTCACCGGCAAACTATATGAACATAATCAAGAAGTCCATCATTCAATAGGTTCCATCAGAACCTTAGATTAAAGTATTTAGCTACTCATAACAACGTAAAGATAAACTACGAAAATATTCATCATAGAAAATTACAAGAAAAAAAGAAGAAAATAAAGAACTATGATGTTTTTGGGTGATCTCTCACACTTTTGTATCTTGCAAAAGTACTCTCCAAAACAAATTTGCCCTAATGTGGCCGAATCCCTACTTCTTATAAGGGTTTTACACCAAGTTTTCCCGACTTGACACTTTAGTCCCTGCCTTTTCCGCATTCTGCCGCGGTCCCACCGTGGTTCCAGGACCGCAGCCAAAGAGGTCCTCTGAATCTTTAATAATGTTCTACCACCGTCCTACCGCGGTTACGGTCTGACCGCAGCAGGCCAGGTTCAGCTCTGGTTTTGTCTCTTCGCTTGGTGCACTTCGTGGGCATTGTTTGATTGGCCTCCTTTTCTCCGTAATTGATCCAAAACGTTCTCCATCCACTTCTTTAATTGGATATAGCCTGCAAAGCGTGAAAAGTACTAATCATAGCATTTGGTTATCACTTTTTACCATAAAGCTATACAAAAATGTGGTTCTTTAGGGTCCAATTATAGTCTAATTCACCTATTATCAACACCCCACACTTAAATCTTTGCTCGTCCTCGAGCAAATTGAACCACACTTCTAGGCCTAATAGTTAGATGCATTACCCTTTTATGTCGTACCTGCTATTATGAAAGAACAACCTAAGCAGTGCAACAGCCACACCTCAGATAGAGACTCTAATGCCATGCCACACTCATGCTTACTTTATGTACTCTAACAGAAGTGAAGACTTGCTTTTTCTTCTTGAGTTAAATGCCCTCACATCATATTTTTGAGAGAAGTTCCACACACATGAAATCAAACAACAAGGAACTGTAGAATAAATGAATTCACTCACTCTCAGCAAAAAACATTCATATGCCACACAGATACACCATAAGCTTGCCCTTAGTGTAATACTCTACTAATCAAATTGTTTAGTCTAAGATCAATAGGGCTTCATTTGGTTGTAATGTAGGCTACGGGACGGGTAGGATGCATTTGGATATAAGAGTGACTACACTTCCCTAAGCACTTTAATACATACATTTTCTCGATTAAACCTCATCCTTATGCCACCCCAAAATTCCACCTTCACATCAATGTAACTACCCCATTCTTCTTTAAGCACACTTGCATCAAGAGCCACCACTTATCTAGGAGTTTTTATGTTTATTTCTGTTTTTTTTTCAATTCAAGTGGCTCTTCCTTTTTCAAAACAGTGCATCTTTCTCCTTATTCAACTAGTTCCACTCGAAAGCCAAATCAACCACCCTACACTTTAACTTTTACAAGGTTCATAACAATTCAAGTGCTCATGAGAGGTGAAAAAGTTCAAATAGATGGTTAATTCAAACAAATGGGTAAGGCTTGTAATGTGGTTGTCAAAGAAAAAGGATTATAGTCTCAAAGGGGTTAACTATGGTAATATGTACAGGTGGATTCATGATTATATAGGCTACACAAAGAAATGCTTAAATCATCTCTAAGACCAAACAACTACTATTTCGCTTTGCACACACATGGGGCAAATTCTAGGTATCGCATGCAAGCATAGAATACGTGTATTACCTCACACACACTTGGCATGTAACTCATTCCGAATTAGTTTGTCAATACATTCACATGAGCGTTAAAGTAAGACAAGGTGTGCAAAATTAAGGCATAAGATTAAGAGTCTACACATGAGCCTAGACGTCGCACCCTCAAATTCGTTTTAAGTATTTGTAGGTATGTACACCACGGGATGCATTCTTTCCCTTACCCATCTTAGCCCAAAAGAGTCCTAAGGGTCCTAAAAACTATTAAAGAAAAATCTACCTAACCCGGTTAAAAAAAATCCCTTGAAAAAGAACCACGATCAAAAGAAAAACCAAGGGGGAATTACTACACTACCTAAAAAGAAAATAAAATAAAAAAAATCTTTTTGGCTTTTTGATTAGACTACTTCCCTCAAGAATACTGTCTAGGTGGTCCGTTATCAGGAAGAGTCTCCTACCTTTTCTAGTTTTTTTTATCCGACCTTAGCCCTCAAGAAACCCATCGACAAGTGTCCGTCGTTGGGCCAAGTCGGTGACGTCTAAGCTACATTCACAACAACACATATATAGACTAACCACACATACACTAACCCAAGTCTCCCACCCCACACACAAAGAGTATGGCATGTCCTCATGTCATAAAACAACTAAAGTGCAGAAGGGTAAGAGAACTTCACTGGTCATCAGTCGGAGTTAGAGACGGTGTTGGGATCCACATTACATGCCCTCCCTATAGCACGGAACCAAGCCATCACCCGACTCTCAGACCTGGCCTACCGTCTAGACATGGCATCCAAACGAACATGCAGGCTATCTACCGAGGTGAGAAGTTCTGCCACCTCTTCATCCACAGAAGGAAACAAAAGTCGGCTGGAGTATGATCTAGAGAACTCCAACCCAGTTCGGGGTTGCCGTGAGGATTCAGGTGCATCATAAGACCTCATGGGTGGTGCCATGGGTGTTGGGGCATCATCATTGTCGTCCAGGTCAATGGGTGTAGGTGCGTCTCTGCCCACTTTGATCTTTGACGCTCTGAAGGCTGTTTTTGGGGGTAAAGTGCCATCCATAGGACTGATTGGGACATCAGCCAGAAGACATAACCTCGTTACAAGTGAGGGGAAGTAAAACCCCTTAGTCATCAGAGGCGACCGGAGGATCATTTCATCTCCAATGATTTTAGCAACATCAACGTCCTTCCTGGTCACGAAGCACCAAACCAATAGAGCCTGTAAACTGTTCACATCTGTTGTGTTGCCCGTGGGCAATAACCTGCTTCAAATCATGGTGAACTAGCACTTAGCTACCCATGTGAACGACTTGGAATGCAGGGTCATGTTTTCATGTATCCAAACTGGCCGTCCCCCTGAGCATATGGACTCAATCAGAGTGTCCCAATCGACCCCTGGAGAATTGTGGTAATAATCATTGTCACCAGTGAACGGATGCGGCTGCAGGACCTAGTGAATTTTTTGTACTGAGGAATCTACTACTTTGCCCCTCACAACCACAGAACGACACATATGTTCCGGGCAGTTCGCGTAGAACTCCCGGACTATCATTGGGTTTTCCGTTTCAGGTTCATCGAACAAGTACTCCATCCCCCTCTGGCGGATTTCCTCGTACATGTCCGGTTTTTCGACACGGAGGGTAGCCCTGTCAATACCAATCTCCGGGACAAAGCTTTTTGTGGCTTTCGCATGAAACCTGTCCTGGCCCTCCTCGGACGTGAACCGGGTGGCATCATAAGTCGGCACGTCAGAAGTTCTTTCTGAGTTCCTACGCTTTTTTCGGGCCATAGTACCTGCAATCAATTCATCATAACAATCAGGGGCAGCCAAACATGTGCCAGTCGGATGGATACTCAGACTTCACCACCCGCTGGCACCAAACAGTTACCCAAAGTGGACAACATCCACTATTGTCCCCACACCACTTATCAAGGATACAATATCGCCATATAAGACCCCCCGCAAGCCTTCACCAATTAATGCCAGTTAAGTACTACCACCACCCACCCCACACAAAAATTATCAACTAGGAATACACTCCCACATCTACTCCAATCAACCCCAAACACCATCTACAACACCAAACTTGGAGTCTAAAATCCCATTGCAACCAAAATCAATAATTCTATACAATAATCACTACATAATACAAAAACATACAACAGAAGGAAAAGTAGAATAACTTACTTGAGGATTACCGAGGAGTCTTGGAAAAAATTTGCGGGGTTGTGGATGGGTAGGGGGTGGGGTATTTTTTGGGGGGAAGGAGTTTGTGGATGGGTAGGGTTTGGGTGGAGAAGGGGGTAAGGGGAAGGATTAATGGGGGTTTTGGGTTATGGGAAGAAGAAGAAAGAAGAGAGAGTGGGTTGTTGGCAAGAAGAAGAAGAAGGGGGAAGGAATAAGATGGAATTGGGAAGAAGAAGGAAGGAGAAGAATGGAGAAGAAGAGGGAATTAGAGAGAGAAGAATAGGGTGGGTGGGGTGGGAATAGGCTAGGGTAATTAAAGGGGGGGCAATAAAATAGGAAAAAAAATCTGCAAATCGTACCTGGGCCTGGCCCGACCTACCGCGGTCACACCACGATTACGCCACGACCGTGGTGGACCAACTTCAGAGAGGGTCTCTGACCGCGGTCCTACCGCTGTTACGCCACGACCACGGTGAACCAACTTTAGAGAGGGACTCTGACCGCGGTCCCACCGCGGTTACGCCGCGACCGCGGTGGGCCTTTTCCTGGATGTCAATTTCGAGGTTCTTTTCATTGTTTTGCCCCTTAGACACTATTTTTACCTCTTTTAATGCCTACCTTACCCATGTTATGCCCAGGATCGTGATGCAAAGTCCTCTGCACTAACCTGCATATATACAATATGTTAGAAATTCTACTGTCGTGGGTTGCCTCCCATGAGGCGCCCGATTTAAAGTCGCGGCACGATGCAACACGAGCGCAAGATTCGCTCAACCTCTCTCTCTATCTTTTTTTTAATATTTTTTTTGTATGACATTACAGATTACACTTACAACACATTTGTGGGTTGCCTCTCACATAGCGCCTTATTTAACGTCGCGGCACGACGCACGTGAGCGCATTTAAGGCTTGCTCGACCTCTGAGGTTCAGTCAGGTGGATCTCAGACCCTTTCTTTGGTTGTTCGTTCATGCCCACATATAGTTTCAATCTCTGCCCATTGACTCTAAATGTACGAGAGTCTTTCTCAGCGGTGATCTCTACAGCACCTGAAGAGAATACTTCAACAACTCAAAACGGTCCAGACCATCTTGACTTAAGCTTACCAAGGAACAACCACAATCTTGAGTTATAGAGCAATACCATGTCCCCGGGTTTGAAATGTCACTCAACAATGTTCTGGTCGTGTAACCTCTTCATTCTTTCCTTGTACAATCTTGTGCTCTCAAAATAAAGATGTCTGAACTTGTTAAGCTCATGCAACTCAATACTCTAGTTGTGTCTGCAGCTTCAATATCTAAGTTCAACTGCTTCAATGCCCACCACGCTTTATGTTCAAGTTCCAGTGGCAGGTGACAAGCCTTTCCAAATACCAACTTATACGGTGACATACCAATTGGTGTTTTAAACGCGGTCATGTAGGCCCACAGTGCATCATCTAGCTTTCTCGCCCAATCAGTTCTTGTGGCATTCACAGTCTTGGTTAACACACTCTTTATCTCTCTGTTGGACACTTCAACCTGCCCACTAGTTTGCGGGTGATACGGAGTAGCCACCTTATGGCATACGTCATACTTTGCAAGCAACTTTTCGAAGGCTCTATTACAGAAGTGAGTGCCTCCGTCGCTGATAATCGCTCGTGGTGTCCCGAATCAGGTGAATATGTTATTTTTCAAAACTCCCACCACCACCACTCTTGCATCATTAGTGGGCAACGCAGTAGCTTCTACCCACTTGGATACATAATCTACAGCAACAAGTATGTATTTATTGCCAAAATAGCTGACGAAGGGACCCATGAAGTCAATCCCCCAGACATCAAACACTTCCACCTCTTGAATCGGGTTCATGGGCATCTCGTGGCAACGGGAAATGTTCCCAGTCCGCTAATATTCGTTGCAGCCCTTCACCCATAAGTGTGTATCTCTAAACACTGTTGGCCAAAAGAATCCGGCCTCAAGCACTTTCGCAGCAGTCCTGACCCCTCCAAAATGTCTTCCATATGCGGATGCGTGACAAGCCTGCAAAACAGAAGATTGTTCTATCTAGGGGACACACCTCCGGATCATATTGTCAACAAATATTCTAAACAAATAAGGCTCATCCCAATAATACATGCGTCTATTACGATAAAATGTTTTTCCTTAGGTAGATGAAAGGTCATGAGGAACTATACCACTGGCCAGGTAATTAGTAAAGTCTGCATACCATGGCGCTTCCTCAAGATTCGTAGCGAGCAATTGCTCGTCTGGAAAGGTTTCCAGGATCTCTTCGACCTCGATTGATTTTTTAGCTCCTTCAAGTCGTGATAGATGATCAACGAGTTGATTTTCTGTGCCCTTACGGTCACGAATTTCAAGGTCGAATTCTTGCAACATCAGCACCCAATGAATCAAGCACGGCTTAGACTCCTTCTTCTCAATTAAGTACCTGAGAGCTGCGTGGTCAGTATATACAATTACCTTGAACCAATCAGATATGATCGGAACTTGTCGAAAGCAAACACCAAGACCAACATCTCCTTCTCAGTCATAGTGTAATTCAGTTGGGCTCCACTCAGCGTTCTACTAGCATAGTATATTGGATGCATCAGCTTGTCTTTCCGCTGTCCCAGCACTGCCCCCAATGCGTAGTCACTAGCGTCACACATGAGTTCGAACGGTTGCTCCCAGTTGGGGGCAACTATGATAGGTGTTGTGACTAGCCCCTTTTTTAGCTCCTCAAATGCTACCCTGTAATCATCAGAAAACAAGAAAGGGTGATCTTTTTCTAACAACTTACAGAGAGGGTTGGCGATCTTTGAGAAGTCTTTTATGAATCGCCGATAGAAACTGGCATGCCCGAGGAAGCTTCTGATTGCTTTGACCGAAGTTGGAGGGGGCAGCTTTGCTATCACATCTACCTTTGCAAGATCCACCTCAATTCCTTTGCTTGACACCCGGTGTCCCAAGACTATGCCCTCTTGTATTATAAAGTGGCACTTCTCCCAATTCAGAACCAGGTTAGTCTCGATACACCGTTTTAGCACACGAGTCAGATTTATCAGGCACTCATCAAATGAGTTCCCCACCACTAATAAGTCATCCATGAATACCTCCATTATATCCTCTACCATGTCGGTAAATATGGCCATCATGCACCATTGGAATGTGGCGGGTGCATTGCATAGGCCAAAGGGCATCCTCCGAAAGGCATAAATGCCATACGGGCAAGTGAAAAAGGTTTTCTCTCTGTCCTCCGGTGCAATGGAGATATGATTGTACCCGGAGTAACCATCCAGAAAATAGAAATGTGACCTCCCCGCCAATCTGTCTAACATCTGATCAATGAAGGGAAGTGGGAAGTGGGAAGTGGTCTTTCCGGGTGGCTAGATTTAACTTTCGATAGTCCATGCAAATTCTCCAGCCCGTGATGGTTCTTGTAGAGATCAATTCATTCTTATCATTCGTAACTACCGCCATGCCACCCTTTTTAGGAACACATTGAACTGGGCTAACCCAGCTGCTGTTAGAGATTGGGAAAATGATTCCCGCATCTAACTACTTGATTATTTCTTTCTTCACCACTTCCTTCATATTGGGGTTAAGCCTTCTTTGGTGTTCCCTAGAAGGTTTGTGTCCCTCTTCTAGTAGAATTTTGTGCATACAGTAGGCGGGGCTGATCCCCTTTATATCTGCCATGGTCCACCCAATGGCAGTCTTGCACTCCTTAAGTACCTGCAATAGTTGTTGAGCCTGCACATATACCAAACTAGATGAGATAATAACAGGTAACGTGGAGTTAGGTCCAAGAAATTCATACCTGAGATTGGCGGGCAATGGCTTTAATTCCAGCTTTGGTGGTTCTTCGATGGATGGCTTGGCTGGAGGAGTTTCTCGATTTTCCAAGTACAAGGGCTCAAACTCTAGGGTTCTATCCCAGAACCCTCTACCCTCTAACGCCAACACCCATTCTGCCAGATCCTTTCCATTTACCTCATCCAAATTCATTAGACATGCAGCAAGGGGGTCCTCAATAGTTAGCCTTTCATCATCAATCTCTACAATTACATCCACGACATCAATAAGGGAGCAATTGGCGAATTCACTTGGTCGCCTCATAGATTTCTGCACATTGAATGTTATTTCTTTACCGTTCAGTCTCATCTTGAGCTCCCCAGTCTCACAATCAATTAGAGCTCTCCCCGTGGCCAGGAACGGTCTTCCAAAAATTATGGGAATCTCTTCATCCACCTTACAGTCTAGGATCACAAAATCTGCAGGGAACACAAATTTCCCTACCTGAATCAGAACATCGTCTAGGATTCCAGAGGGTCATTTCATAGTCATGTCAGCCACCTGCAACAACATAGAGTTGGGTCTAGCTCTTCCAATGCCCAACCTCTTATAAATTGATAGGGGCATAAGATTGATATTGGCCCCTAGATCACACAGTGCTTTAGCAAAAGCAAAATTACCAATAGTGCATGGAATTGTAAAGCTCCCTAGATCAGACAACTTTTCCGCAATTGGTCTAGTCGCCACTGTACTACAGGTCTGAGTAAGAGTAACTGTGGCCAAGTCTTGGAAATCAAACTTTCGGGACATCAAGCCCTTCATCATTTTTGCACACCCAGGCATCTCCTTCAAAGCTTCAATCAATGGTATATTTACCTGGATTTTCTTCAGCATGTCAAAGAACTTCTTGTATTGCTCCTCCTTTTTGTACTTAGCCACCCTCTGGGGGAAGGGTGCAGGAGGTCTCTTCTTCCCAATCAATTGGGACTGATCTTTATCAGCTGCTACATCAACTACTGGCTCCTGGACTGTTTCATCTTCTTTCTCGGTCTCATTCTGAATGCAATTTTCTTCTTGAGCAGGCTGGACTGTTACCTCTGTCAGTTTCGTTGATTCATCTAGCTCGATGGGCACTGGTATGTGTGTCTCAACCTGTCTAGCTTTTCGAGCCCTTTCTTGATTTCATCCAGATCTCTGCCATTATGTAGACTCACCGCCTTCAGCTGCTTCGGTCCCTGATATTTTGGATTTATTTGGGTATCTGCAGGTAGTGTCCCATAAGGACGATTGTTCAGTGATATCGAAATATGGCCCACCTGTACCTCAATATTTTTGATTACTGCATCATGTGCATCGACTCTCTCATTAATTTTTGCATTAGACCCAATAACCTACTGCATCATTGCTTCAAGTCTAGCAAACCCATCTTCCTGCTTTCCACCATGCTGCTGCTGAGGTGGGTGATACCCCTGCTGCTGATTCTGATTATTGTATCCCTGTGGTCGTGGGTAAGGTGCCATATTGTTGGGGGGTCTCATACCTCCCATGTTGCTAGTGTTGAACTGTAGCTGTGGTAGCCTGTACTGCTGATTTTGTTGACCCCAGTTCTGACCACGTTGTCTCTGGCCGCCATAATTAGACACATAGTTCATGTCTTCGGGGTAGTGATGATGGTCGTATCTTGCATTCCACTGATTACCAACTGGCTGACTAATGCAAGATGCGCATAAGCCCCCATTAGTAGTATCAAGAATATGTACCTGCTATTTCTGCCCCGACTCTTTCACCTTTTTGGTGAGGAGTCCGGAACGTAATTAATAATTTTTTTAACATAAAATACATATTTAATGTCAAAAAAATAACTTTTCTACCTATTTCGCAGTATAATACTGCGAATTGCCTTAACAGAATTTCTGCCGTTAAGGCAATTCGCAGTATATAACTGCGAAATAGGAGAATTCGCAGTTGTATACTGCGAAAATGGGCCCAGGTATATTTTGCAGTAGTTTCATACGAAATGTCAGCAAATATATATAAAAAAAAAGTTTTATACCTATTTCGCAGTTGTATACTGCGAATTTGGTAAATCGTAGTATATAACTGCGAAATAGGTTGTTTTTTCGCAATAATTTTCATAAACGCAGTATAATACTGCGAATTGCATTGAAAAATTGTACACCCAAAGTCGGA
>MU741909.1:0-15079 GCA_026770625.1 Nicotiana glauca
GAGCGTAATACTTGGGTTTTATTTGCAACGTCCGCAGATTCCTATTTAGAGGATACACTTTGGGCGTGATCACCCGTAAGTTCATCGTTTGTTTTTCCTTTTAGTTAAAGGTTGTCTCATGCTATTATTGATCTTCCTTTCTTCATTATTTCAGAAACTTGCTGGACACCACCAAGGGTTGAAGGACTAGACCAGTGGGTCTAGAAGATTTTTGATGTTACTACGCCTGAGACCGACAAGTGGAAAGAATTGGCCCTCTAACACGGGTGGAAGGCCAAAAATCATAGTAGATTAAAACTACCTTGCTTTTTCTTTTCGTATAGGAAAATTGGCTAACTCTCCTTCCATGTTGAATTCAGGTCTTCCACAGTGCACAATTGTTGTTTCCGAGGAAGACATTTTGGTTGATCATGCTGATGCAGCGAGGTTACTACAGGAGGCTTTTGCCCAAACGGGTGTCGTCGGGCCTACTTCTGGTGGAAGTTCTTCTTCTCGGAGTTCTCGGCTGGAGAACAAGCAACCAAAAAGGCGACGTTCCTCCACGACCGAGGGAAAAAATTAAAAGATGAAGAGCGTCGTGCCTGAGCCAACCATGGGCATTAAGGTGATGAGCATCGCGCCCGATCCAGCCATAGACACGATGGTGATCGACGATGATGGAGAAGCCAATATTGAGGAGGATTCTCTACATAGAAGATGACGACCTTCATTAGCTCAACAGAGTGCTCAATCTTTTAAGCTAGTTACACCAACCGAGGATGATGTCCTTGTCACACCTCCTTTTTCACTACACCCGCAAGAGCATAAAGGAGTTTTTCTACTTAAAGGACAATCAGAATGGGATTTATTATTAAATTTCAGAGTCGCCACTTGGGAGATTAACGGTTTCCCAAGTCACCGGTTGAATCCCGAACCGAGGAAAAATATGACTTTGTTAATAGTCCGCGAACCGAAAATCCGAGTAAGAAATTCTGTTAACCCGAGAGAAGGCGTTAGGTATTCCCGGGTTCCGTGGTTCTAGCACGGTCACTCAACTGTCATGTTTGGCTTATTTATTTGATTTTAGTACATGTTTTGATTTACGTGTTTTTAACTTTGAACTGCTTTTATTATTATTATTTTAAGAGAATTGCAACGTCGTGAAAACGTGTCTCGAACTACGTCACATCAATGCACCTGTAGTCGTTGACACATTTCGACTTCGTTGAGATTTGGATTTGAGTCACATAAATGCGCACCCGAGTTTAAGAAGGTAGATTATTAAAAGCGCGCTTAAAGAGACTAACGCATTATTATCTTTGGGGAAGGCCGTGAAATTCGCTAAACGGCCCATCCCGAATTTTAAGTATTTTAATATATACATTTATTGAGGGCCCCGCAATTTATGCATTTTATTTGGCGAGGCTCGTCTCATCTTATTTTAAAAAGGTAAACTTAAAGCGACTACGATTTTCTATTTTTTTTATTTGTCTCTAAGAAATGGAATCCTAATTAATCACATTGTTGAAGAATTACTTATATTTGGGGATCCATGGACACATGAATTCAAATCCTTAAACATTTATGGATCTTGCACATAGCCCATATGAGGAGTCAGTATCCAGGTGATGCAAGAGGGCAGGCTAACGCAAGCCTGGGCCCAGGTCCAACGGATACTCAATCAAACCAGACCTGGTCCACCTATTAATGCAGTAGAGCCCAAACTCCTGCAATCAGGCTAACTATTGAATCAAACAAAGCTTCAAATTAACATGTACCAAATATCCGATAAAGTTACTCCAAATTCTCAATACACTTATAACACAGGAAAACAGTGCATGCTTACTCAAATCGATTAAACACTGATCAGTTTGAATTTCAATTCCTAACTCAGATCATTTGCTATTTTTTTTTCTGTCGAGTTGTTGGATACTATTAAGGCAAAAACCAAACTGGAACTAAGGTAAAAAAAACTCAACTATGAAGATGCTATCCTATTATTCACCCAAACGAGCAATTTAGTACATCCTTTACGAAATAACTTCCTCAACCTATCATGAAACTAACATTGTTAACTGAAGCATACTTAAACTCAAAAACACCCTATAACCTATTTGAAAACAATCACATCTATTTACTTTTGAAACTCAACTGAAAGTTATAATAACAGTCCATAGTCCAACTTAATACAAACAATTGTATTTATCTAATGAACATCGGGATGGAAAATTAAAACTAAACAGTATGTGAAGAATTCATATGAAATTTAAGCAACATCTTCTTCATTTAATGCAACCATTGCTCATACATGTGGATTGATTTTCCACTTCAATTGACTCTATAAGAGAGGTACCTAGAAATATAACAAATAGAAGGGGACGTTAGCAACAGAAGAGCAGACAACAGCTCACAACAACCAATAATTGGAATTCAAACAACACCAATCAACCCAGTTTTAGCCTAGAAATACATTTGACAGTCCAGGAAAAGTTCAGAGTAGGACAGAATCAGGAAAACCAATCATAAACCACTTGAATCCACCCAAATATACTCAAAGTTGAACCCAGGCAATCCAGCACACCCTCAGCAACAGAAACAACTAAACAATAACTCAAATAGCCTCCAATCTGACTCCAAATACCAAATCAAAGTAGTTTCAGAACTTCAATTCCCAAATATTGAACTAAAAGAGGCAAACTAATAATTAAACTCGAATTTGGACTGCAAAAATCCAATGGAACAGTCTGCCTTTTTGATTTTTACTGCATTTTTTGTTTTGTTTTTGGATTTTGGAAATTTTCTATTGTTTTGGGTTTTTGAATATTTTAATTTCAAAATCAGATCTGGAGATTAGAGAACGTTTTTTTGGAGGGGAGTTTTTGGAGGCTGAAAATTTGTTCATGAAGGCAGAAAGTGCTGCCTTTTATAGGCAGGAAAGGGGATGGAAGTTTCTAGAACTTTTCATTCATTTCCCCCCTAAATTAGCCTCCTATCCTTCCCCAGATAACACCTGAAATCCCTCATCACTCTTCACATGTGACCTCCCCCAATATTCTCTATGTTCAATCTCTCAAACACCCCCTAATTCCCTGATATTGCCCTGAACCTATGGGTCAAATTTAAAACAAAGCTCTGTCTACATTATGGGCCTTGATACTACAGCCCAACTTCACAATTTCAGGTCACTAATCCAACGAGCCTTAAGGGTATGAATAAGGCTATTCAAGCCAACAGAAGAACAGAGTAAAAGAAGTCTACAATGAAAATCAAAATTCCATGACTCCAAACTATTTAGTTATTGACCAGTATTAAATGACAGGATTTAAAGAATAAACGACAAAAAATTACTACTAATTTGATCAAATAACAATCACTTATTATCAATTTGAGACAACCTAAGTAGAATACGAACTAACGGGAGCAAAGGAAAGGAACGAGTTGTGACTATCGAACAGAAATAAAATAAGAAGAAGATTGACATGAAACAGTTAGAAGAAGAAATAAAATAAATGAAAGCAAAAGAGACTCACCATCTTGAATTGAACACCAAACCCGAGTTTTGACCTAGACCAAACCTGATAATCAGTCGTCTATTTCCCGTCAATAAGATTGCAAATGATGTGCCCGTACATGGGAAAAGACCTCGTATGAATGGCTTGGGATTGACTTCGAGGGCTCGGACCTTATATTTAGCATTCGAGCAATTCAATAATGATTTGAAGGAGATGGACTGACGTTTTGGGGTGAAGAAGACGAGGAGACTCAAACGAGGGCGGCGGCTAGGGTTTTGAGGATTTGAGGGATTCTGGTGAGTTTTGAGTAACGGGTGGCGGAATTGTCATGAGGGGAAGGAGACGATGCTCTGGTGTAAGCTTGGAGGTCGTTAGACGCCGGCCACCGACGATGGACAGTGGGATTAGGGTTTGGACAAATGAAAGAGACGAAGGGGTTCTGGGAAAGGGTTTGTTTGATTTAAGGTTGTTGGACCCTTTAATACAAAAGGGGAAGGGGGGCGGGGGAGGATTCAGACCGGGTCAGGGGATGATTTGGGCCTGGGCGGGTGATTTCTAATTGGAATGGTCCAATTCAGCAGCCCTTCAATAGATAGCTTTTTAATTGTTTTTCTTTTGTTTTTTTTTCCTTTTTATTTCTTTTATTTATTTTTTTATTTTATTTTATATTTTTCCTAATTTTATTAAAATGCAAAAAATTAAAATGAAACCTAATTTATTTCCAAAATTAAGCTAATTAATTTCTAAAATTGTTTAAAATCTATTTCGTGACAAATTCAATAATTAACAATTAAAAATGCAAAAATGGACTATTTTTGTTATTTTCTTTATATTTTGTTCTAAAACAACTTAACCACTAAATAATACTAAAATATGAAATTAGATCCTAAATGCAAATGTCAAGCGTATTTTTTATTTTTTTCATTAAAATGCACAAATAAAATACAAATAATTAACAGAAAAAATTGTAAAATAATGAAAGAAAATTATTTTGTTTGAATTTTTTGGGAATAATTTTCACATAGGGCAAAAATCACGTGCTCACAACTGTCCCTCTTTGCCCGGAAAGACGAAGAGTTTTCCTGCAAAGATAAGTGAGCGAAAACGAGCGATTTTTGCTCGTTTGAATATTCTGTGTGAAACATTTTTGAAAGAGTTGACTGCACCCTGCTTCAGAGGTTGCCTACATATTCTTGGCTAAAAAGGAATCAGGTCAGTGTAGTTCGGGAATGTCTGGCAGCTGGGGCTACCAGGAGCTGTGATTTCACTGCAATTGCTACTGCTATTGCTTGCTGACCTCCCTTATTACACCGTGTCAAAATAAAAAGAAGCTAGACTAAGATATGATCTATGAATTACAAAAAGGTCCTATCTATGTCTTCAAACTCGCTCTTGTGTTGCCTTGAACTTGTATTCTCCCGATGGAATTCCTGCGTTGTTTCCTTGAATTGTGACTGGAGATGTTTTTCCACTCCTCCGAGTGATGCTTGACTGTTGAAGTTTGAAATATGTGCCTCTATTCTTCAGGCGGGCTCCTGACTGCTGACGCTTGAAAAGTATTCCCGTGTTTTCCAGGTGGGCTCCTGACTGCAACGCTTGAAAAGTATTCCCTTGTTCTCTAGGTGGGCTCCTGACTGCAACACTTGAAAAGTATTCCCTTGTTCTCTAGGTGGGCTCCTGACTGCAACAAAATAGACAAACAAAGAAAATTTTCTAACCCAGTTTGGTGACTGGGCACATCATGTTATCAAATATTAAAATTGAAAGCTAAAATTTGAATTGTACTTTACTTGCTCCAGGTGGGCGCCTAACTGCTGAAACTTTGAAATGTATTTCCTTGTTCTCCAGGTGGGCTCCTAACTACAACAAACAAACAAAGAAAATTTTCTGCCCCAGTTTGGTAACTGGGTACATCATGTTATCAAATATTAAAAATTAAAAGCTAAAATTTGAATTGCACTTCCCTTGTTCTCCAGGTGGGCGCCTGACTGTTGAAACTTTGAAAAATATTCCCTTATTCTCCAGGTGGGCTCCTGATTGCTAAACTTGAAAAGTATTCCATTGTTCTCCAGGTGGGCTCCTAACTGCAACAAAATAAACAAACAAAGAAAATTTTTTGCCCCAGTTTGGTGGCTGGGCAGACTTGTGAGTTGTTACTAAGCTATTGATATGATGGCGAGAGCAAAACTAAAGACTTGATTGGCATGTGCGTCTCCTGTGAATAAAACTATTTGACTAGAAAATTCATCAGACTAATATTTTTATCCTAGGAGAAAATTCATCAGACTAGGTTTTATATCTTAGGAGAAAGATACATCCGACTAAGACGTTTATCCTAGGAGAAAATTCGTCAGACTAGGTCCATTTTGTTATCTTAGGAGAAATATTCGTCAGACTAAGATTTTGATCCTAGGAGAAGATTCATCAGACTACGTTTACTATCTTAGGAGAAAAATTCATCAGACTAAGACTTTGATCCTATGAGAAGATTTATCAAGCTAGGATTATGACTCTAGGAGAGGATTCATCAGACTAGGTCCATTTTGTTATCTTAGGAGAAAGATTCATCAGACTAAGATTTTGATCCTAGGAGAAGGTTCATCAGACTAGGTTTACTATCTTAGGAGAAAAATTCATCAGACTAAGACTTTGATCCTAGGAGAAGATTCATCAGACTAGGATTATGACTCTAGGAGAGGATTCATCAGAATAGGTCCATTTTTGGTTATCTAATTAGGAGATAGTTTCATCAGACTAAGAGGTTGACCCTAGGAGAAGGTTCATCAGATTAGGTCGATTTCATCTTAGGAGAGAGATTCATCAGACTAAGATTTTGATCCTAGGAGAAGGTTCAGCAGATTAGGTCGATTTCATCTTAGGTGAGAGATTCATCAGACTAAGATTTTGATCCTAGGAGAAGGTTCAGCAGATTAGGTCGATTTCATCTTAGGTGAGAGATTCATCAGACTAAGATTTTGATCCTAGGAGAAGGTTCATCAGATTAGGTCGATTTCATCTTAGGAGAGAGATTCATCAGACTAAGATTTTGATCCTAGGAGAAGGTTCCTCAGACTAGGTTTTCTATCTTAGGAGAGAAATTCGTCAGACTAAGATTTTTATCTGGAGGAAAATCCATCAGACTAGGACTTTATCCTAGGAGAAAAAATGTGAAAGCAATGGCAGTATTTTATGCACACTAGCAAGACAGGCAAGGGCAAAGATTTGATAAACTTCCCTTTTGGCGGCTCTCCTCTTCTTTCTTTTCTTTTTCTTTCTTTTTCTTTTCCTTTATTGTTTGAACCCACTTTCTTGTACTGCATTGTTCCTGTTTCAAACAAAGAAAACTTGTGAGTTTAAAATGTAGCGGTTAGTTTGTGGCCTTGAACTTTGAAGGCGGCCCGATATCCTCCATTTGTTGCATTGCATAAACTGTCGTCTCTCAACCTTTATGTCTCATACGAATCCCATAGCAGGACACTTGTTGCCCCCTCATTACGCATGCTGTTCTTTCTTGACTTAACCTTGGCCTCGACCTTGAGGTCTATTGCTCCTTCATTTGTCATGATAACTGATTCCCACTCAAAGACCTTTCTTGTTTCTGGACTAAACACTTCCTTTGTCACCCTTAACACAGACTATACCCCTTCTTCGTTCAAACCCCATACCTTCTATTTGTTGCGTTGTTCATGAATTGATATATACCAAGCCTTTGCATTTTACAAGGATCCCAAAGCATATTGATTGTTGCCAACTCAGTGTGCCTGCTGTTCTTTCCTGACTTATGACAATTTGATGTGCTGGCCAGATCCCATTTTATTCAATTTGAAAGCTGGTGGCAGATTTTGAAGTCATTTCTCACTTCTTATGACCAAACAAACTCAGGAAAAGGGAGTAAAATAAGATAGGAGGAATAGAGTAAAGGATAATGGAAAGAGACGATTCCTAACAAGAAACCTACAGAGTAGCAACCCATCGGATGTGGATACCGACTCTAACGACCTTGACATACACCTGTAGCCTACTCTGTTTAGAAAGTCCGATGTTCGACTCTTGTTGTACCTCTTCGCCGTGAAACTAGGCTTCAATGCTCCGCTTGCCCGATCTGATTCCCCATTCTTATTCGACTTGTAGTGCCCGAAGGGTTTTCACTATCAAGCATCTCTCATTTTGGTTTTTCTCTCGTCTCACCGTTGCCTTATGGTGCCCGTGAAGGTTTTCATCAATAAGATTCTCATTTTCGATTTCTCTCATCTTTCATTGCCTTGGGGGACCCGCGGGGGTTCTCATCAACAAGACTCTCTCATTTTCATCATTTTTCTTCTTGTACCGGAGTGTTTGCTTCTTGTACTGGAGTGTGGCCCCTAACATGATTCCCCTCTACTCGCTTGAATCGGCATTTCTTGAAGACTAATCAGAAGGTCTTTCTTTGGACCGTAATGTAGGCTTTTGGATGGGGTTAGAAAGAAGGGTATCAAGGCTCAAAATAATTCAACACGGGTTCAAAAAATTACAACTTTCGGAATCAGATTTCTCACAACAACCACAACTTTTGCCCTAGTTTCTTTCTTGGGGACTTTTGGATTTTTATTTTGGTGTGACTGATACTGAGAGAGAGGCTGCCTACGTACCCTTTCGGGATCAAGTCAAACGTAGTTCAGGCCATAAAATTACTTCGTTGTTGCGATCTTCCTTTCTTCCACTTTTATTTTTTCTTTTCATTTCTTTTCTTCTTCTTTTTCTCTTTTTCTTCTTCTTTTTTTTCTATTTTCTTTTCTTTTTTTCTTTTTTTTTTCTTTTCTCTTTTCCTTTCTTTTCTTTTCTCTTATCTTCTCTTTTTCTTTTCCTTCTTCTTTTCTTTTGGACTGTTTTTCTCTTATTTCTCCACTGATTTTCCCAGCTCAGGCTTCCGAGTTTTGTTATTGATTCCGAAAGAGGAGTACGAAAGAAAATAAATGAGGCTCAAAAGGGGTAGCAACGGATAAAGTGTTTGGATAGAAGAATAAAATGCCTTCGTCATTCCAATCTCCAAAACATGCCAAGTATAAACTACACAGTTAAACAAGCTGAGGAAAACATATGTAACACCTTTGATTGATTTACATATTTGCCTTCTGTATTTGTCAATTACCTAGCACCATCGGACAACAATATCAGTACCACGAACGGCCCCTGTAAACTTGGTGCCAACTTGCCTTTGGCTTCAAACCGATGCAGCATGCTGCATTTCGATAGTATTTCTTTGTGTTCCATCTGCCTCCAGTTTCACACAATTTGGGCTCAAAGTGATCTCAAAATGCCCTTACTTATTTTCCTCGCATGTCCTTACATCTTCAACATTGTTTCATTGCTTCATTACTAAATTGACTTTTAAAATCAGGCTGAGGATTATACGTGAATGTCATGTCACTAGAACCAGCATGAAAGAATTGTAACAAGAGTGGAAAACTAGACAAAATGAGTAAAAATGGCGGAAAACAGAGAATTGCATTAGACTGACAGTGAAAGGGTTTAAACAACAAAACAAACAAAATGGACTAGGGTACAAACCTTAAACAAACCTAGATAGCACTAAACGAACTATTACGACTAAACAAGGCAAAGTGAAAAGATAGAGGGGTTTGGATTTCCAAGACAATATCCAGATTATCACCCTGAAAATAACTCGGACAACAGAAATGACAACAAAATAAACCACCAAAACTCCAAGAGATGGAGCGTCTTCCCAATTACCAAGCATGGCGTCTTAGCCACTGAATTTCACACCAAGATTGCTAGAACTTTTACAAGTCTTCATCACGTTGTTCTGAGCAAACTGCTTCTGGGTTTCTTCTGCCGGCTCATTCTCACGATCAATCATGCCCACCATATGCGTCTCATTATGAACAGGAGATGGATTTTGGCCAGTGTTTGTTGCATCTGGACTTTGCACGACAATGTCGCTTGTATCAATAAGCTTCTGAATTGCATTCTTCAGATTCCAACATTTCTCT
Source organism: Nicotiana glauca (assembly GCA_026770625.1). Taxonomy (NCBI): domain Eukaryota; kingdom Viridiplantae; phylum Streptophyta; class Magnoliopsida; order Solanales; family Solanaceae; genus Nicotiana; species Nicotiana glauca. Next base: position 9,482 of record MU741909.1, read on the forward strand.
ATGTCGTGCCCCAGGGCACCTGAGCAGTATGTGCACTTTTGAGAAAGATCAAACTTCTTTGGAGGAGGGTTCGACACTTTTATCTGAATCGGCTTCAACATGTCCAGTGTCCTTAACCGCTGGAACAGACTGGCTTATGATTCCCCCAATGGAGTGAAGGTTTTCTTCTTCCAAACCTCTCATTCTTAAATGCTGGATTGGGCCGAAAACCTGATCCGGGGTGTTTTTGGTAAGCTCGCGGGGGTAGATGGGCATTTCGAGGAGCTGGGTACTGAGAATGTGATGGGCGACTTTGGGAGTTCTGTGGAGAGAAGTAGCGTCGGGGAGGGTCATCTAATGCACAAAGATAACCATGGGGAAGATGTCGAGGCTGGAAGTGTTGATCAGGAAAACCTATCGGATCGTCTTTTCTGTTCCTCTTTCTTCCAACCAAGCTTATTGGTACGTTCTGAATGGCTTCCGAATAGCTCACGATTTTGTCGGACTTGATTCCTTCTTCTACTAGCTCCTCCATTTTTAACACATCATTGAAAGGCTTTCCCAGGGCTGGGATCAAATGACTGTAGTAGGTGGGTCCCTGGGCCTGTAGAAAAAGCTTAACCATTTCTTCTTCGCTGATCGGGGGCTGACTCGGGCAGCTTGCTCCCTCCATCTGAACCCAAAATCATTAAAGCTTTCCTCCGGCCTCTTTTCCATCTTAGATAGCGAGGAACGGTCTGAGGTAACACTCGATTTGCATTGAAAGTATTGGACAAAATTTTGAGCCATGTCACCCAATGTAAGCCACTTATCAACATCTTGACGGGTATTCCAGTCCAAGGCTGCCCCAGTTAGGCTTTCACTGAAATATGCCATCATCAGGTCATCCTTTTCTCCAACTATCCTCATTTCATTGAAATAGGCCCTCAATTGGGCCACCGGATCTCCACGCCCATCGTACACGTTCAATTTTGGTACTTTGAACCCTACGGGCATGCTGCCCTGGCCGTCCACTCCTCGCTTGTCCCTGAAGGACTGTTCTGTGCTTTTCAACTTCCTGGGTATCCCATCTCGCCCTTCTTTTCCCGTAACCCTTTCATTTCTAGCATGAAGATGCTCATCCCGGGAGCTCTTCTTGTATGAATCGAGGATATTGCGGGGAACCTCTGGGGGGTGATGTTGGGTATTGTGAGCTTTGAGTGGGTATTTATTATTTGGGGTAGTGGATATGACATGGGAGTAATTTCGGGGAGATGTAACTGGAGGATGAGCGATGGAGTTACTAGGGTAGTTGGGAAAATTGTGATAAGCGGGTGTATCTGGGGAATATAGAGGATCATCTGGCATTGTGTTGGGAGTTTGGGTAAGGGAAGCATCCGAAAAAATTGAGGGTGGTGCCTTCCTAATCATCCAGGCTTGATACATGTTTGCCATGTGTTGTCTTAACATCCACACCTCTTCAACCAACCCATCATCCCGTTCATCCAACTGCTGTCGGGCACCGGTATTAACCAACTCAGTTCTATTGTTATTTGCCATTGCCTTGTGTTGTAAATAAGAGTTACCACTTTAAAACCACAAACCAACCACCTTTCTGAAATGACATGACAAAATGAAACCATCACTTTAGCTTTAGGGCATTTAACATATTGGTAACAACTTTTGATCGGTCGCATGCGTCATCTCGACTTTTCCCTTATTTCCAATTGTAAACTTTATCTTTCTTTGTTTTTTCTTCTTTTTTTTGTTTCTTCTTTTCACTCTCGCCTTTGTCTTCTCCTGTTCCTATTATCTCCCTTTTTTGATTTTTCATTTCTTTCTTGTTTTTCCGCTCTTTTCTTTTCCTTTTTGCCTTTTTGTTGTCTTTCCTCTCTTTTTTTTTGTTTTTTTTGGTTATGGTCGAATCCTATGTAGATTGCCTATGTATCATGCCAAGCGTAGTTCTTGCAAATTGAATGCAAAAATAAAGGGATAATTTTTGGGATTTTCAAATTTCATTAGTAAACGCCGAGTACAAGAGATACTAGACTATTTGTTTTTCTTGAAGGGAAACTACAAAAGCAGACTCAAAATAACAAAATATAGACTCAATAATTAAACTATATCAAGAGTGCATCAAAGCTTCATATCCTGGGGCCCGCAGGGCATCTCTCGGCATCGCCGCAAGCCTGTGCAAGACTTAGAAGACTCCAATGTCAACTGTGACTATTTAAAGAAAACTGGCCATGTAATAACTTATTTAAAAAAAAAAATGAAAAGTGTCTATCCTTCAAAAATATTTATTTTAAGAAAACAAAGACTCAGTTTTGCAAATACGGCCTTTCAGCACTTCCGAAAGGGAGATTTTAAGGCTATGCCCGCAAACCGTTTTAAAATGACTCAAGGTGGCTGTTCTTGCAAAAATAGCCTTCCGGCGCCCTTTTGGGGACATTCGGCTTGTTTTTAAACAAGAATGGCATCACCCGACTTATTGGACAAAATTAAAATTTTGGTATTTTTGGCTATTTTTGCAAAAGGGGTGGTTGGACCCGATGAGGGTTGCCTACGTATCTTACATCCGGTGAGAATCAAACCAGCGTAGTTCGGGCAAATAAAACTAACTATTTTCGAAAACAAAACTCTTTTGTATTTTCTTTTTCAACAAACTACTTGAGAATAGAACTCTTTTGTTTTTCCCTTTCATTGGCAAATAAAATAAACAATTTTAAAAATAAAACTCTTCTCTTATTTTCCTCAAAAATTTGGCAGAGTTTCGACACTATTTTGACATTGGTTATTTTTTCTAAAATAGATAATTAACTCTCTACACTGCTATTTTCTTTTTTCCTCTTTTTGTTTTTCCAATTTTCCCAAATACTCCAAAGTCTGTCGGCATGCAAGTCCGAGACAAATAAATGCACATGCAACATGTAAGATGCATCAGGATCTTCTTTTTTATTTCAGGTTAACTGTCCTAGACGGACCCAACTCCTATGTTGAGTCCCCTAAGTCATATGCACGTGATACAGATAAGCGCTCCTACTAGGGATCCGACATGAAGTCAAGTTATTCTAGGTGCAAATCTTGGGTATGAGTTCTAGACTGTGTACCCGAGCGGACAACTCGAGTCGAGGAGGGGGCTACGTACTGGGGACACGCGAGATCGTCCGGCTTAGTAACTTGTCCGGCATCTTTCTTATTTCAAGGTATGACACTAACAGAATAGGGAGTCTCAACCAGTAAGCACATCCCCGAAGGTGAGAAGAGAAGGGTTTCGGCACAGTTTATATATACAGTTCAAATAATATCGAAGCGGTAAAGCACTTAGCACATTTAGCAGAAAACTTGTAGGAAAATCAAATAAAGCCAAATATAACAATTTAACTGAACTCGGATTTTAAACCCTGAACCAAAAGTTCTGCGTTCTTTTCCCCAGCAGAGCCTCCAGAGCTGTCACACCTCCGTTTTCACTACACCCGCAAGAGCATAAAGGAGTTTTTCCACTTAAAGAACAATCGAAACGGGATTTATTATTAAATTTTAGACTCGCCACTTGGGATATTAATGGTGTCCCAAGTCACCGGTTGAATCCCGAACCGAGGAAAAATATGACTCTGTTAACAGTCCGCGAACCGGAAATTCGAGTAAGGAATTCTATTAACCCGGGAGAAGGTGTTAGGCATTCCCGGGTTTCGTGGTTCTAGCACGGTCGCTCAACTGTCATGTTTGGCTTATTTATATGATTTTAGTACATGTTTTGATTTACGTGTTTTTAACTTTGAACTGCTTTTATTATTATTATTTTAAGAGAATTGCAACGTCGTGAAAACGTGTCTCGAATCACGTCACATCAATGCACCCATAGTCGTTGACACATTTCGACTTCGTTGAGATTTGGATTTGGGTCACATAAATGCGCACCCGAGTTTAAGAAGGTAGATTATTAAAGGCGCGCCTAAAGAGACTAACACATTATTATCTTTGGGGAAGGCCGTGAAATTCGCTAAACGGCCCATCCCGAATTCTAAGTATTTTAATATATACATTTATTGAGGGCCCCACAATTTATGCGTTTTATTTGGCGAGACTCGTCTCATCTTATTTTAAAAAGGCAAACTTAAAGCGACTATGATTTTCTATTTTTTTTATTTGTCTCTAAGAAAAGGGAATCCTAATTAATCACATTGTTGAAGAGTTACTTATATTTGGGGATCCATGGACACATGAATTCAAATCCTTAAATATTTCTGGATCTTGCACACAACCCATATGAGGAGTCAGTATCCAAGTGATGCAAGAGGGCAGGCTAACGCAAGCCTGGGCCCAGGTCCAACGGATACTCAATCAAACCAGACCTGGGCCACCTATTAATGCAGTCGAACCCAAACTCCTGCAATCAGGCTGACTATTGAATCGAACAAAGCTTCAAATTAACGTATACCAAATATCCGATAAAGTTACTCCAAATTCTCAATACACTTATAACGCAGGAAAACAGTGCATGCTTACTCAAATCGATTAAACACTGATCACTTTGAATTTCAATTCCTAACTCAGATTATTTGCTATTTTTTTTCTTTTTCTGCCGAGTTGTTGGATACTATTAAGGCAAAAAGCAAACTGGAATTAAGGTTAAAAAAACTCAACTATGAAGATGTTATCCTATTATTCACCCAAACGAGCAATTTAGTACATCCATTATGAAATGACTTCCTCAACCTATCATGAAACTAACACTGTTAACTGAAGCATACTTAAACTCAAAAACACCCTATAACCTATCTATTTACTTTTAAAACTCAACTGAAAGTTATAATAGTAGTCCATAGTCCAACTTAATACAAAACAATTGTATTTATCTAATGAACATCGGGATGGAAAATTAAAACTAAACAGTATGTGAAGAGTTCATATGAAATTTAAACAACATCTTCTTCATTTAATGCAACCATTGCTCATACATGTGGATTGATTTTCCACTTCAATTGAGTCTGTAAGAGAGGTACCTGGAAATATAACAAATAGAAGGGGACATCAGCAACAGAAGAGCAGACAACAGCTCACAGCAACTAATAATTGGAATTCAAACAACACCAATCAACCCAGTTTAGCCCAGAAATACATTTGGCAGTCCAGGAAAAGTTCAGAGTAGGACAAAATCAGGAAAACCAATCATAAACCACTTGAATCCACACAAATAAACTAGAAATTAAACCCAGGCAATCCAGCACACCCTCAGCAACAGAAACAACTAAACAATAACTCAAATAGCCTCCAATATGACTCCAAAGACCAAATCAAAGTAGTTTCAGAACTTCAATTCCCAAAATTGAACTAAAAGAGGCAAACTAACAATTAAACTCGAATTTGGACTGCAAAAATCCAATGGAACAGTCGGCCTTTTTGATTTTTACTGCATTTTTTTGTTTTGTTTTTGGATTTTGGAAATTTTCTATTGTTTTGGGTTTTTGAATATTTGAATTTCAAAATCAGATCTGGAGATTAGAGAAAGTTTTTTTGGAGGGGAGTTTTTGGAGGCTGAAAACTTGTTCATGAAGGCAGAAAGTGATGCTTTTATAGGCAGGAAAGTGGATGGAAGTTTATAGAACTTTTCATTCATTCCCCCCCCCCCCCCCCCCC